>PVKN010021723.1:0-15424 GCA_004027915.1 Capromys pilorides
TTTTTTTGTGGTACCACGGATTGATTTCAGGACTTCACGCTTGCCAAGCAAGCACTTATTCCACTGAGCTATCTCCTCAGCCCCCTAAAATCTCTTTAGTCTTACTGCCCTAACATATGGTTTGTCCTAGAGAATGTTTTAGGTACACTTAAAAACATTACATATTTTGTTGTTCTTTGGTCGTGTTCCATACTTCTTTTAAATATATATATTAGGCACAGGGTCTCACTATGCAGCTCTGACTCATAGCGATCTTCCTGTTTTCAGCCGTCCCAGTGCTAGGATTACAGATGTGCACTGCCACACCTGGACTCATAACAGCGAATCTTTTTCTTATAATCTCAGTTTTTTTTTTTTTGTTTTGTTTTGTTTTTAATTTTTATTTGGTACAGGGTCTTGCTATGCAGCTCAGACTCCTAGCAATCCTCCTGTCTCCGGCCTGGCACGGTGTGTGGTATTAGGGATCGAACCCAAGTGCCATGTAAATGCTTAGACCACTGAGCTATCTCTCCACCCTCTGTATATTTCTTTAGATCAACTGATTTATTGTATTGTTTAACCTTTTTTTTTTTGAGACAGAGTCTTTCTGAGTAGTTCAAGCTGTCTTTAACTCACTGTGTAATCCAGGCTGGCCTCAAACTCAGTCATCCTCCTGCCTCAGTCTGGAGTGCTGGGATTACAAGTGTGTGCCACCATACTTGGCTTTGTTAACTATCGCTTAATTGATTTTCCATCTGGTGGTTTCTCCCTTATTGAAAGGGAGTATTGAAATCTCCAGCTATTATTGTACAATTGTATTTCCTCCTTCAATTCTGTCAGTTTGTGTGTGAGAGCATTCTACCAGTTACATCCTTAGCCCTTTTATTTTCTAATTGAGACAAGGTATAATTAAATTGGACTTGATGTTCCAGTTCTGCCTCAGCCCCTCTGAGGCAGAATGCTGCGTTTACAGGCATGCACCACTGTACCTGGCTTGCTTCAGGGTTTTAATACTCTTTAATTAAGTTTGTATTTTGTGTTGCTATGATATAATAAAATACCTTCCTGCATCACAGCCCAGGAAATTTATATTTTTAATTCCATGGAAAAGTTATGGGAATTCTAGTGAGTTAATTCCAATCTACCACTTCCAGTGCAGCCCATGGCGAAAATAAAGACAATAAGGCATATTTGTAGTTAGCAGGCACCAAGGGATTCTAAGCCCAGCTATGATGATAGCTAGGTGGAGCAAAGGCCTCCACCCATGGCAAAACAAGTTTTTATTCATGAAGAAAGGAGTGGCCTGAGGTTGAGTCAATGTGAGAGTGATGAAAGTAGGTGAGAGCTGTGAGCTGGGCTAGACAGGAGGCCAGAAATCACCTGAGCAGTGTGCGGGAGAAGGATATGCAGAAGAATAATCAGCAGAACACAACTGAGGTAGCATGTGATGTTCGTGGGCTGGCGCTTCAGCTCTGTTGTGTAAGGTTTTATGCCCTGGGAAGTCATAGCCTCTTATCTGGGGGTTGATCCAAGCCAACAGCATGGAACATGGCCTTGCACCCACTCTATCTCGCACATGTTTTATTCAGGAGCTACGAGGAGCCAGGGCAACACTGCCCTGCCTTGGCTGCAAAGACTGCCCATTGGCATCTCAGCTGGACCAATTTGCATTGCCCAAAGCCAGTTGAGGGAATAAGGAAGAGTCCTAGGCAGCTCTGCACACATCAATACACGGAAATACGGCCACGCTCAGCCAAAATGGGAACAATTGCTCCTCCCTCCAAGAGAGCTGCCCGGGTGGCCCTCCACAAAAATTTGTTTAATCCACAGTTCCGGGGACTTGAGAGCAAGACACTGGCATCATGGTGGCTCTGGCTGAGAGTCTTCTGGCTGCATCACAGCATGGCAGATGATGTCTAGGTGATAGCATGGATAAGAGGGAGACCTCACAGGTGAGAGCAAAACCTGCTGAGCTGCTGCATAACAGCCCATTCCTCCAACACTAGTGCATGAGACCAGCATCATTCCCTTCTGGCTCTGGGCCTCCACGACTTGACCGCCTTCCGCTGGGTCCTAGCTCTTAAAGGTCCCACCACCTCAACTCCACCAGCTCATGAACCTTTGAGGGGTTATACCTCAGCTAAATCGTAACAGTACCTAAAGGTTTATAAGTGATACCTGTTTATGCAGTTGTATTTTTTCTGAATGTATAACATCCTTTTCCATTTGGAACTTAAAAATTAAAGTGTAAACCATGCGTGGTGGTGCACACCTGTAATCCCAGCACTGGGGAGGTTGAGATAGGAACCTGAGCTGTGTAGTGAGACACTGTACCTAATAAATAAATGAATAAAAGATTAAAAAAATTAAATCTGTTTAGTTTGACTCCTTGTTCTCTTAGGTCACTATTTCTACCGAGTATCTGTCCATCCTTTTACTTTCAGCCTATTTGTGTGTTTAGATCTAAAGTGAGTTTCTGTCAACAGCATATAACTGGACCATGGGGATTGTGTTGAAGAGCTTAATTCACTTATTTTTATCATACTTAGTGATAAGGGAGGACTTTTGTCCCTGTGCTGCTTTTTTTTGGATGCTTCTTACAGATTTTTTTTTTATCCCTTTTCTTTTCTCTCTTTTTTTTTTTTTTTCAGAACTGGGGATTGAACTCAGGCCCTTGCATTTGCCAGGCAAGCACTTATTCTACTAACCTATCTCTCCAGCCCCTTATCCCTTATTTTCTACACCACTGTTCTTTTTGATTTTTGAATATGAAGAATTTTAATTCTATTCGCACTTCCTTTTGTGTTGAATTCTTCAACTATTTGGGTCTGCCCTGGAAAGTACCCAACATCCTGAAGTCCTTTAATTTACACATATACTATTTTTTTTGCTTTGTTTTGTTTTTTTGAGACATCAAGTAGTAGTTCAGAGTGGGCTTGAACTTACTCTGTAGTCCAGGCTGGCCTCAAACTCACTGAGATGAATAGGCATGGTTGCATACGCCTCTAAATCTCTGCAGTTGAGATGCTGAGGCTGGAGGATCACTGAGTTGAAGACCCAGCTTGGGCTACAAAGGGAGCACAATGCCAGTATGAACTGCACAGTGAGACCCTGTCTCAAGAGGGAAAATAAAACCAAACCAAAACAACAAAAAACTGAGGTCTTCCTGCCTCAACCTCCCAAGGGATGGGATTACAGGCAAGTACCACTGGGCCTAGCTGATTTATACTATCTTAACTTTTTTTTTTTTTTTTTTTTTTGTGGGACCAGGGTTTGAACTCATGACCATGCACTTGCCAGGCAGGCACTTGTGCTGTGGAGCTATCTCCCCGGCCCCCTTATACTATCTTAACCTTAATAACAGAAAAAAATGATTTATTCAACTCCATCCTTAATGCTTTCAGTTACTGATGTGACAAAATTGCCTTCACACATTTTATGTCCAAATAGCATAGATTAAAAATTGTTTTGTTAAAAGGAATTAGTCTCTTAAGTCTTGCAGAAAAGAGAAAGCAGAGTTATAAATTAAAGTTATAATAATGCACACATAAATTTATTTTTATTAGAGATCTTTATTTTTTTTTTCATGTGGCTTTCAATTACTGACTGCTACCTCCTTTCAAGCTGAAGGGCTTCCTTCAGCATCTCTTGTAGAGTCATTCTTGATAATTAACTGTCAAGTGAGGATGCATTCATTTTCCCTCTTATTTAAATGATGTTTTCACTGGATGAAGGGTTTTTGGTTGACAGTGCTTTTCTTTAAACATTTTGCATAAATGTGTTCATTCCCTTCTGGCCTCCAAAGTTTGGATGAGAAATCTGATTATCTTTGAATACAATGAATGATTTGTTTTTCTTGCTTTCAATATTATCTAAGTCTCTCTCTCTCTCTCTCTCTCTCTCTCTCTCTCTCTCTCTCTCTTTCTCTCTCTCTCTCTGTCTGTCTTTTTGAGACAGGGTCTCGCTATGCAGTTCAGACTGGCCTTGAACTAGTCTCCAACTCACACTGATCCTCCCAAGTGCTGAGATTACAGGCGTGCGCCACCACACCCGGCTCTGAGTGCCTTTCAACAGTTTGATTATATAACTTAGTATGAGTCTCTAAGTTCATACTTCTTGGAATCCTTGACTGTTTAAGTCTTTCATCCAAAGTGAGTAGTTTTTAGCCATTATTTCTTGAAGCATTCTCTCTTCCCTATCTTTGCCTATTATACGTTAAGGTTCTGTAACCATAAATGTACAGCTCTCTGTATGGGTAGGTGCTCTAAATTCCCATGAATCATTATTTAGCAGTGCAATGCCTCTAAGGGTAGGTGAGTGCTCAACTTTTGGGAAACTGCCAGGCTGTGCTGTACATGGGCTATGCCATTTTACCTCACACCTATATTTGCTAAGCTGGCCATCTCTCATCCCATGGTCTAGGTCTACACTTTGCTGAAACATACATACACTTCTATAGTCCATCCTGAAAGGAAAATCTCCCCATTGCTGAATAACATTAAAACGTGCATTGTAAAAATACTTCCATTTCTTATTTTTCAAAATTGATTACTTTTATTTTCCATAGCCATTTTAGATTATATTCAAAAAACCTTGCTGAGACCTTGATGGGAGTGATGTTAAGGATTATGTATCATTTTTGGGGAAAATTGATAATTGTTTTTTACTAAGTTGACTCTTCTAATTCAGGAATACAGTATGTCTATCCATTTATTTAGATTTTTGATGATATACTGTGTTACTATTTCATAATTTATTTTATCACTGTGAGTTCAAGACCAGCCTAGGTTACAAAATGAGCTCAAGGCCAGGCTGGACTGCATAGTGAGACCTTGTCTCACAAAGACAAAAATAAAAATACATTTAAAAAAATAAATTCTTAGTTAATAAGATCTCAGATTCCCTTCTTCTACTTTTTTTTTTTTTGGTGGGACTGGAGTTCAAACTCACAACCTTGCACTTGCCAAGCAGGCACTTGTGCCACAGAGCTATCTCTCCAGCCCCTCTCAGATTCCCTTCTCAGTCTTAGGGTTCTGTCCAAGGATCAGTGACATGGAAACCTAAGGCATATTTCAAAATGAATATGAAAAGAACCCTCCCTTACAAGAACGCAATGAGTACACAAGGGAGGCAGTAAGTCAGAACACAGGGCCCATTTGTAGGGTTTTATTAGTTGGCGTGACCGCTGATCGGCAGGCCCAGTCACACACCTCTTGGAGCCTGTTTCTCTATCTGTGCAAAAAGGATTACTTAATACTCACACCCTGTCTTGTTCTGAGGAGACAGTAAAATTGTGTAATTAAGCTTAGCAATCTAAGCAAAACACAAGGTAAGGCCTTCTGCTTAGTGAACACATTTTCAGTGGAATTTTGACTGCTTAATCGTGAAAAGAGGGAAGGTAATCCTTAATGTGAAAGTTCATTCTCATTGAAACAGATATCAGAAAATGGAGATATTCCCTGTTCTTGGGTAAGAAGAACCAATATAGTGAAAATGGCCATATTTCTAAAACTCTTATTCAGAGTTAATGGAATTCCGATCAAAATTCCAACAGTATGTCTCACAGAATTAGAGAATACAAGCCTAAAATTCATTTGGAACTACAAGATACCTTGAATAGCAAAGGCAATTCTGGGCAACAAAGGCAAGGCAGGGGATATCACAGTCCCTGAGGTAAAATTATGCTCTAAAGCTACTGTGATAAAAACAGGGGCCAGGGAGATAGCTTAAGGGCACAAGTGCCTGCCTGGCAAGTGCAAGGTCCTGAGTTTGAGCCTCAGTTCCATGAACAACAAAAACAATGTAGTAGTAACTTAAAAAAAAAAAAAAACCAGGCCTGAAGATCAATGGAACAGACTTGAAGATGCAGAAACAACTGTAGACATATTCAGCCACCTTATTTTTGACAAAGGGGCCAAACAACACTGGAAGAAACACAGCATCTTCAATAAACGGTGCTGGAAAAACTGACTCTGTGCATGTTGAAGATTGAAATTAGACCCCTATTTTTTTTTTTTTACCATGTACTAAACTAAATTGAAAATGGATCAAACGTCTAAATATTAAGACAGAAACATTAGATTTTCTGGAAGACAGAATAAGTAAAACTCTTGAAGACACTGGTGTAGGTAAAGACTTCATAAATTGACCCCAATCTCACAGGAACTATCACAAAGAATCTACAACTGGGATCTCATCTTATTAAAAATCTTTCGCACAGCAAGAGAAACTACAAATAGTGAAGACACAACTCACACTGTGGGAAAAATTATTTGCCAGATGATCCTCATACAAAGGTTTACCATTGAGAATGTATAAAGAACTAAAAAAGAAAAATACCTCCCATTTTTTTTTTAAAGCGCAAGACCAAGAGATCCTTTTGTTATGCAATGAAGTGGCATTTATATAAGATGTGTCAGCATCTGGTTGGAGAAAGACAATCAGTATGAAGCAAAAAGGCATATAAAACACAAGCCCCAGGATGTTACACACAATTAAGACATGTTCAAGCATGCTAATTATTTTAAAATGTCCAATGTAAGAGCCCCAATAAAGTAGAACAGTACCTGGTTCAGCAGGAATGTTGTGAAGTAATGAAACAAGGAAGCCCTGGCCAGAATTCAGGATAGGGGAACACACAGAAGGCCCCAGAAGGAGAGAAGAAATGGGCTTGCAGAGGCTGCCGTGAGCCAAGGATAAGGCTTCCATGCCGGGGACTCAATTACAGTGCAGAGGTATTTGGCAGGACTGCCTGTGAGAAAATCCAAGGCAGGTCAGGTAAAACTTAAGAGAGCACAAGTATGGCAGCAGAAGCAAACTAGAGACACCAACAGGAACACATCTCACTGCTGTGCATTCTATAAGAATACTTTTAGGGACGTTCTCCCACCTAAGAACAACCTATAAGGGCCTAAGTGGCTGAGAAAGAAGAGCTCAGTGGTTTGCAGGAATGTCATTCTGGAAGAAATACCAGACACTGTGACAGACACCCCTTATCTGCAAGTCTTAATGATATGGGGCTGAAGTACAGCATATGTGTTATGGTTTATGTCTAGTTGTCCCCTCAAAGCCTTATGCAATCAGGGGCAGGGACTTCCAGAGCTTGAGACTTGAGTCATGATCTACTGGGATTATGTGTTTTAGTACTGATGGGACTATGGGTCTGAATACTGCTGGAATTACTTGACTCTTGATCCACTGAGATTATGTGTTTTAGTACTGATGGGGTTATAGGTCTGAGTATGGCTGGGATTAGTGGTGTGGCCTAAGGTGGATAGCCTAAGGCAGAGAGCCTGAATATAATATAGAGACAGAGAGACAAGATGTTGGCTAATTGCTCTCTGGTGCCCTGGTTGGTCGGTCGCCTCTGTCACGATTGTTGCTGTTCCGCCACCATGAAGTGGATGTTCTCTGCCCTGTTCCACTCAGCCTTGGGCCAGCTAAAAATGGACTGAAACCTCTGTTAACTGTGAGCTAAATAAACCTTTCCTTCCTTCATTTTGAGTGTCGGGTATTTGTCCCAGCAATGAGTAAAAGGTAACTAAGACAATATACTGGAAGTATACGGAGCCAAATCCCAAGAGTTATCTTTGCCATAGGAAAAGGACTGATGTACATACCAAAGGCATTCCAAATTTTGAGACCCAATCCAAAAATGGGCATCAGAGATGAATACACACTTTTCAGAGGAACAAATACTAACAGCAAATAAGTATATAAAAAATGTTCAGCTTCACTAGTCATTCAGGAGATGCAAATTAAGACAACAATGAGGGGCTGGGGAGAGAATAAGTAGAATAAGCACTTGCATGACAAGTACAAGGACCTGAGTTCAATCCCTAGTTCCTAAAAAAAAAAAAAAAAGATTCCATCTCACCCTGGCTACTATCAAAAAATCAACTAATAACAAAACCTGGAGGGAGCTGGGGAGATAGCTCCATGGCACAAGTGCCTGCCTGACAAATGCAAAGTTGCGAGTTTGAACCTCAGTCCCGTAAACAATAACAACAATAACAAAAACAAAAGCTGGAGAGGCTGAGGGGAAAAAAAAAAAACTCTCCTATATTATTGTGGGGAGTGTAGACTGGTACAACCACTATGGAAATCAGTGTGGAGATTGCTCAAAAAACTAGATGTGAGCTCCAGTTGACCTAGTTATTCCCCTTTTGGTCATCTTTCCAGAAGAATTAGGAACATTGTATCACAGAGATGTATGTGTACCCACGTTTATAGCAGCACAATTTGTACTAGCTAGATCTTGGAAACAACCCAAATGCCCAACGACCAAGGAATGGATAAAAAGAAGTGGTTTTTTTATATAATGAAGTATTACTCAGCCAAAAAAAGGATAAATTAAAGACTTTTATAGGTAAATGGATGCAACTTGAGACCATCTTATAAGTGAAATAAATCAGAAGCAAGTGTGTAAATATCATATTGTGTCGCTACAATAAGAAGCTAAGAAGCTGAAAGGGGCTGGTAAGATGGCTTAGCAGTCTAAAGCACCTGCTTAGGCAAGCTTAGGCAACCGCAGGGACCACGGTTTGATCCCCAGTACCACATGCTATGCCAGCCCCACCCCCCAGGGCAGGCTGAGCTGGCCATAACATAATTAAATATAGTTAAAAAAAAAAAAAAAACCTTAAAAAAAAAAGAAGCTGAAAGTGAATGTGATCCAAAATGTGCAATATATATTGTGAAATGGAAAGAAACATCAAAAGGAAAGAGAAACTGGTTTAGGGGAGAGGGAAAAAAGGAAGGGAAAATCAAAAGAATATATAAAAGATAATAAAAATAGTTCTACTAATTTCAGCTCATTGAAAAGACAGGCATAGAGCCCACCAAATAGCTCAGCAGATTAAAGTGCCTGCCTAGGCAGACACAGTGGCCTGGGTTCTATCCTCAGCATGCCATGCTGGCCCCACCCCCAGGGTGCACTGAGGTGGAGATTGAGAATGGATGTGGTGGCATATGCCTGTAATCCCAGTTTTTGGGAGGCTGAACACAGGCAGAGCACTATGAGGTTGATCTACGTAGTGAGATCCTATAGACCCTGCCCCCCCCCAAAAAAAAAGGAAGAAGGAAGGATAGGTATGTACTAATATTGTTTGGACAATTAAATGCTGAAATCTCATAGTCTCAGTAACTAATTTAAGGATAACAATGCACAATGTATTGTTACCCTCCTATCATAATGTTTTGAAATTTTTTTCTTTAAAATAAAATTTAAAGAAAGATTCTGTCATTCTTTCACTGTAGATCCCAGATCAGGGTTCTTGAATGATTGGCTATGGCAGCCTGTCACAACTGGATATAACCTGAAAACACGCTTGCCTTAACATGATGTACTTTTCAGAAATTCAATGCTAACTGAAAGGTCTTGGGTAGGCCCTGATGGCTCCTGCCCTACTTTCATTATAATTTATTCACCTATTGAGTGGTCTCTTCAGGTGTCAGAGGCACTGGAACTTCTCTCCTATACTCTGGCCCAGAATTTGTGTGTTGACCAAGTCCTGCTACCACCTAGGTCTTTGACATGATCCCAATCCAGAGCTGAATTTACCAGTTTTCTGACACCTGTGGAGTCTCCTCTTACCCTGGACAGGGTGCTCATGGTGCCCCATGAAATGGGATAGGGTCTGAGGGGCAGGAAGGGTGTGAGTGCCTTATGATCCATGCATTCTACCTCACCTCACTCAAGATAGGCCTTTGTGGGCAGATGGCGGCTAACAGCATCAAGGAGATCCAGGCTGCCTGGTCAGCCATGGTGCCAGGGCTGAGCTGCTGCACACACTATCTAGTCAATTGTAGGGATCTATTGGTCTTACTGTGAACGGTTCTACCCTGGGGAGACACGGAGGCGGTAGGAATGAGAAAGATAGACAAGACGAAAAGCTGGGCTAGGTGGTCGTGAGTCTGCCTGATGCACAAGACTAGTTCAACTCACACAAAAAACAGTCCTTTATTTATACTTTTGAAAATTTGCTTAGCCACTAATAGCTGGCCTGAACCAGACAGGATGTTTTTTCAGCACTGGGGTAGCTTATTTGCTTTAGGCATTTGAGGCCCAGTCCCGCCTACACACACTTGATCAATCCAACAGCCAATGCCACTCCATTCATCCAGCAACCTGAAGCTTTTTTTTTTTTTTTTTTTGGCAGGACCGAGGTTCAAACTCACGACCCTGCACTTGCCAGACAGGCACTTGTGCCACAGAGCTACATTCTATAAGATGAAGGCAACTTCTTATTACACATGGGCCTTATTCGGGGGCTTAGCACCCGACATTTATAGGCTCAAGAAAGGCTGTCACCGGGCAGTGATGATGGACCAAGCAAATCATGTTGAGGCCATGTGGCATGATGAGAGCCACTTGAACAAGCACCACAAGCCCACCAAAGTCCTTTCCTCAGGGTACCTGGGCAGTGACGACCTACTGGGCTGCAGGAGCAGCAGCAGGGCTTGCGCACTTCCTAAAGTGGTTAGATTTACTCATGTGCCAAAAAACTACCAAGTTATGGGCACTGATGAGGGCAGCTTTCAGAAAGGACTTAGCCGGGGGATGGCCTCTTAGCCATGGCCTTCCTACTGTGCTATCCTTGTTTAAAAACCAGTTTTAAAAGTTATAACACTTGTCTTTCTTCTGTGTAGATAAAAAACTGTATTGCTGGTGCCTTCCACAACAGGTAGAATTTAGGCAGAAAAAGCACCATACCCTACGCACCAGTCATCTCACATACGCATATATGTAGAGAAGTGAGTGGGGTTCCACAGCTCATACTCAGCCTCAGGATCTTCCACCACCCCAATATTCTAGCACCTTCCAAGATGGATGAGTAGTCCTGTCTCATGCTTACAAGGGATCAAAGATGAGATTTTTTTTCCTGGTACCAGGGACTGAACTCGGGACCACACATTTGCCACACAGGAGCTTATGCCACTGAGCTATATCCCTCGCCCTCAGAAATGATATATTTTATAGAACAAAGATTGAGAGTCCTGGACACATGGACTCTTCCTTCCCATGGCAATTGCAAACAGGCCTACATCTCACCTTGCAAAAGCGGAAGAAAAGTGGCCCCGTTTTCAGAGTTTAGGAAGATTATGATTAAATGGAGCCTCTTTCCCTGGTGCTCTTGCTTCTTCCCTATCCTGTATCCAGTGAGAGCAAAAGAGGTCGCCTGTTTCTGCTGGGTCTTGATAACTGCGTCTGGCCCAGTTTCAATTTGTTAGTCATTCATCATTTTCCAACCAGCAGAAAAGTATTACTTGCCGATGACAATAGGAAGTTTACTTTGTGGTGAAAACCTGTCTCTTTTACTTAAAAACGAAAAAAAAAAAAAAAAAGCCTCATGATTTTTGCATAAGCCTTTGTGTGTCTCAAATCTGCCTTCTTTTGTTTTGAGACAGGGTGTCACTATGCAGTTCAGGCTGGCTTTGAGCTCACTTTTGTAGTGCAGGGTGGTTTCGAATTCACACCAAACAGACTAGGATGTCAGTGGTAACAATATCTGATAAATTCAATAGTTTCTGGACCTTTTCTGCAAACAGGTCTAAATTACACGTTTTTCTGTCACAATAGAACGATTACTTTTTTATTTTTATTTGCATGTATTTAGTACACGGTCTACAGGTTCCACAGGGTATCACTACGTAGATTGGACTCAAAGTGATCCTCCTGTGTTTCAGCCTCCCAAACTCTGGGATTACAGGCTCGCATTGCCATGTCCACTCTCAGTTGCCAGGCTCAGCATGCCCTGGGGGCAGGGCTGGCATGGCAAGCTGGGGATCCAACCCCCTGCGTCTGCCTAAGCAGATGCTTTAATCTGCTGAGCTATCTGACCTTTTCTAGAACAATTACTTTACACAAAAATAACTCAGGAAAAATTATTTCAGTCTAGTGTAAAATACAGATGTCGCGACTGGGCTTCCCAGACTCCATCTGTGGCAGCAAAACGGGTCCAGCAGCCCCTTCTGTCTGCGCTCAACCTCAGACCACATCTCCAGGATAGACAGACCATGTCTCACAGCATTCTCACAGATGGTCTGTCACTCTTTAGCTCCTTATTGTCCCAGAGACCTTTGTAGCCAATCCGTGGCTTCTGCCAGGAACAAATGAATGCTGTGAAGTCCCTGATTTCTTGAGATTTTCGAAAAATACTTACCTATTCTTTTTTTTTTTTTTTCAGAGCCGGGAATCAAACTCAGGACCTTGCACTTGTCAGGCAGGCACTTGTGCCCCTGAGCTATCTCTCTGGCTCAGGGACTTCCCTTTTCAACAGTTACTGGTTTATAGAAAAACATGTGGACACACACACACACACACACACACACACACACACACACACAAATGTGTGGAAAACAGATTCCCCAACTTCACCTTTTCCCTGCATATACTATTTCCTTTATAATTAAACTCTTGCACTATTGTCACATATGTGCTACATTTAATGAACATATGTCTGCAATTTTAGTACCCAGGAGACTAAGGCAGGATCACCTCAAATTCAAGCCTAGGTACAGTGAATTCAAGGCTAGCCTGAAATACAAAATAAGACCCTGTCTCCAAACAAAAATCTATTATTAAATCTATTGGCTTCTTTCTGGGCATTGTGGTACACACCGATCTCAGTATGTGGGAGGCTGAGGCAAGATTTGGGCTACGTAGAGTTCAAGCCCAACCTGAACTATACAATGACCCTGTCTCAAAAAATAAAACACTATTAGTTCCATTAGTGTTTACTGGACTCATAATATAGTTCTACAACATGGGTGCCAGGTACAATGTATGAAAACACTGCCAAAAGTGGACAAGAGCCACACGTCCTTAGGGATCAAGGCCAGGAATGGTACTAAGCACAACAGGGTGCACAGGGACAGCTACCCACTACAGATTGCCAGGCTTGAATGTCATTAGTGCCAAGGTAGAGAAACTTTTACATGGCTTTGGCTTTTGACACTCCCATTTAAAAAAACCCTAGTAGTATACTTCCACTTTTTATTCTTTTACTTCAAATCTGCAATTAGTTAAAATTTTTGCTTAATGAATTAGTTTAAAAACAGAAAGCCTTCCAATTTTATTTCACTTTTATGTACACCAAAATGTTGGTAAATCAAATTGATATTTTTTTTACTTATTTTTAGATCAGACAACTATCTTGTCAGAAATAGGATTCACTTAAGACATTATCAGGTAAAAATTATTTGACTCACTACTTTTAAATAACTCTGAAAAAACTATGTATCACCTACGTCTTATACTGCCTTAGATTTTTGGCATGTTTTTAGCAATTTGATTATGAACACTATGATGTGACATTCTTCCTATGAGTTCACTGGGCATTCTGAATTTACCTCATATTCATTTTTTTAGTAGATATTAAATTTTGTAACTACTTCTAACATCCTGAGTACATACATTCCTACAAATCACTGCTTGTCTTACCTTTTTCTATTTTATTTTATGTATCTACAGTTACATCTTTAAATTTGACAATTTCTTTGATGGTTTAATCTGGTGTTCATGCCACATGATACCTTAGATTTCAGTTAGGCATTTTTTTAGTACTGGAAATCAAAACTTTGCGCTTGCCAGGCAGGCACTGTGCAGCTGAGCTATGTCTCCAGCTCCCTAGGCATTTTTTAAATCTATTTTACTCTGATCTCTGAAAACTAGTACAGTAATTATGGAACACTTAAGAGTTAATGGTTTAACCTTACCATGTACATAAATGCTTTTCTGCTTTATAATCATGCACCTTTGGATGAATGCACAATTATCGGACGGTGTAATTCACACTGCCATGTTACATGTGCCCCTTCAGTGCTGGACCCAGCAATGTTACCTGGTAGCATTTCCTTTCGGGGCTTGTTTTTAAACTTTCAATGTGAGACCAGAGAAGCTTTTAGTCTATGTCGGATTGGTGTCACTGTGGAGGCCACAGCATTCTTACTCGTGTTTCTGCTTTGGGTTAGCTTAAGGAATATCTGTATACTGCGCTGCAGTGTTCCTACCCAAGCCCTCAGTTTCAGGACCATGTACCTCAGTACTCAAACTTCCGATCTTTCTCCAAAAGAAAACAGGATTTTCCTTCACAGCTTTGCCATACAGTGCCTAGACTCTAGTCACACTGGATTCAGTGCATCCTTAGTCCCTGCGAGTACTGGTAGTGCTTACATTCTTGTGTATCTTCTGAGATTTTGATTCTGATAGTCTATTCGCCATTAAAACTGGGCTGTACCTGTTGTATAGCTGATCAAAAATTATTACGAATGCTTAAATTTTTAAAAAGTTGTTAGAAAATGCTTCCCCACTTCATACCTATCATTCATGGCAATGTCTCTTACTAGA
This sequence comes from Capromys pilorides, assembly GCA_004027915.1. NCBI lineage: Eukaryota > Metazoa > Chordata > Mammalia > Rodentia > Capromyidae > Capromys > Capromys pilorides. The sequence goes on from PVKN010021723.1 coordinate 14,330, forward strand.
GTCTTCAAATTTTAGACTGGAGACGTACGTCAGTAGCACAGTGAGGTCCTGAATCCCAATCCCGGTACCCCTACCCCCGCCAAAGTCCTCAAATTAAAAAAAAAATAAAATAAAAATCACCATTTTTTATTATCCATGTTTTATTTCTACTTGTTAATGTTTATTTCTTATCAGTGCCTAAGGCAGAAATAGCCACATTCATTCTTAATGGTTATATTGTTTAAGAAAATTTTTTTTTGGGGGGGGACCTATGTACTTTTTTTGAGGCAGGGTCTCACTATATACTTTATGCTGGCTTCAAACCACGTCCAGATTTGACCTTGAACTCATGATCCTCCTGCTTCTGCCTCTTGTGTGTACTGTAATGTCTGGCTAAAATTTTTAAAAACATTTTTTACTGGTCTATGTCTGCAGTATGTGCCTATATTTCTCACAGGCAGTTCTCACATGTATACAACTTAATTCTTTTTCATCCTCTTCCCCTCTAGTGGCTCTATCTTAAGACTTTCTAGCAGAATGCCAGAGTAGGTAGCTTTTAAAAAGCACCCATTTACTTCTCCTAGCCCCAAAGCTAACATTTGAAATCAGGGTGCCAATATGGTTAGGCTCCATTGCTTGACTCACTACTATATTCTAACTTGGCAGAGAAAGAAAGGGCTTCATCTCTTCTGCTTATGAGGACATTCATCCCATCACTGCCTCACCTAACCTCCCAACAGCCTCACTTCCAAATGCTATCACACCAGGAAGTGAGGCTTCAATATAAGAATCTTGAGTTAGGGGAGAGACAAATATTCCAACAGCAGATAAAGTAAGTTGCCATGTACTCTGTAGATTTGTGTTCTAGGTACCAAGGATTAAATACTGGGCTTCTGTGTTAGGCAACATCCTCAGCCCCTTTCTTGCTTTGGTACAATTCTATGCAATAAATTTAATTCCCAGTTTTTATTTTATTTTTGGTACAGGGTCTCACTATGCAGCTCGGACTGTTTTCAGCCTCCTCAATGGTGGGATTACAGGTGCACCACAACGTTGGTTGCTGGCTCAGTGCACCTCAGGGGCAGGGGCAGGGGCAGGGGCAGGGGCAGGGGCAGG
>PVKN010021724.1:0-15423 GCA_004027915.1 Capromys pilorides
AAAATTCATTGTACAGTAGTAGTGTAGTAAGTGGCAATTCTGGACATTACAAGAGACACAAGGATTATTTTCTGTGATTGCACAGAGAATACTTGGATTTCTTGTGAAGCTTTTGCATTGGAAATGAGATTCATCAGTCTGAACGGGGCAGGGTTGGAGCCCTTAGCAACATGCTTATTTTGTAGAAGGTCACTCAATAATAACTTCCTCTGCCCTCCAAGCTTATTAAGACTGACTGGCATATATTAATGAAAACACCTGATTCTCCAACCATAAAGCCCAGACAAAGACTTTATTTTAATATTAAGGAAGGAACCCTTAATTAGCAGGGTTTCAAAAATGTCAGCTTCTTCTATTAGCTGTTCTGGTCCATCAAAGCCATAATCCCCACTGTCAAATTTCATCACATGATAGACAGTTTGCTGGCTGTCTTTTTTTCTTCTTCTTCTTTTACTGATCATACAGACTGAGGCTTTTACATTTAAAAAAAAATATTTTCCCATCATATTTAGCGGTGCATTGTGCATTTGCCTGTTACATTTCTTGATTTTACTCTTTGCTTTCAAAGCGTCTTAGCACATGTCAGCTAAAAGGGTGGAGAAAACACTGCAGAAACACAAGTATTACATGTGAATACATATGCATTCTTAGACCTATAATTAAGGACTCCTGGAAGACTTGGGTTTGCTTATATTGATTGCCTTCAAGAGCATCGAAGTGTGCTGCCCTCAAAACACAGACAAATAGAACAGTCGCACAACTGAATCCTCATTTTTGATTTGTCAAGGAGAAGGGCAAGAATTGTGGGGAACAACCCAGACTCCTTTCAGATAAGCATTCATTGATGTTAACCATCAACACACCTGCCTGTTGCAAGGCATTCATCACCACATCTGTGGCTTTGCACTGCCCTTCAGAACCAAGATAAAGTAAATGCATTGAACAGGACGGAACAAATACATGACTCTTGAAGTATTTAGGGGTCTAATCTGATTGAAAACATTTACCATTGATTAAATCCTTTTGCAAATGGGAAAGTTCATACTGCCCATACCAAGAAGAATACAAAACACAAAGCAAAATCAAAACAAAGATAAATCAAGGGTTCAGGGGCAATGTTTGTGAACACTCAAGTATAGCCGCTTCTTTATCCACAAATGAACACGGATGCCTCACAGGTAACAGTTTTAGTGTTTATAAATGACTTATGCAATATAAAAGGTGTTAAATGCACCAATGGAGGTGACTCGGACATGGCACAATTAGCTGCCAGAGACTATGAGCTCATACTCATCTCTTTACTGAGGATCAGCGACTTCAATGGAGAACACAGCATGCTTCTGAGTTCACCCATTTGTCTCCACCCTAATGAAGCAATGGGCAAACTAGACCCATTTTTATGAGCACTCAGGTATTTACTTTTCTACTTTTTTCTTCCTATACTTTAGAACAGAAAGTCTATTCCACTAATAAGGGATAGAATTTGCTTATCTAGGGCCGGCCAAATAGCTCAGCAGATTAAAGCACCTTCAAATAGGCGCAGAGGCCAGGGGCTCAGCAATTGAGACGGGGTGTGGTGGCGTGCACCTGTAATCCCAGCTCTTGGGAGGCTATAAATAGGCAGATCACTATGAGTCTGATCTAGTAGTGAGACCCTGAACACCCTGAAGCCCCTTACCTAAAATAAAAAATAAGTGAATAAAGAATTTACTTATTTAACTTTTTTTTTTTTTTTTCCCCGAATGGAACAACCTCCTGTGCTCTAAACTTTGGGAGAGTAGTCCAGGAAGGAGCTGGGAAGGTTTCTTTTTCTTATGCAAGATGCATACGATTTACATTTTCCCAAAGTCCATTTCCTTTATAACTGGAGTCTCACTATGCAGTTCGGGCTGGCCATGTGCTCACTTTTTGTAGCTGCCAGGCTGGTCTCAAACTTGTAGAGATCCTCCTGGCTCAACCTCCCGAGTACTGAGATTGCAGGCATGCACAACCACGTCGTTCCAGAGAGGCACGGTAGGCACCTGGACATTTTGGGTCCAGACTGTACTGCATGCGGAGCTGGGGATCAAACTCCTGTCCTGTGCTTGCCAGGTAGGTGATTATGCCTCTGAGCTATCTCCCCAGCCCCATCTTTTTGTTGTTTTTACCACTGACATTGTTCGATTTTCTCAGCATCCATATTATTGTCTCAATAACCCTAATAAAGGAAAAATAAAGCCAATACTCTCAATTTCAATTAAAAAATGAGTAATTATCACTCTAATACTACTTTTTTTCCTTCCTTAAATGAAATAGAGATTGTTGAATAAGGTGTGTTGTTTGGTAACCTATTAGTTGAATTTACTGCCAGCTGTTGTATACTATAGTTTTGGGTGACTGACCACAATTACTTTTAAATCTCTTATTTTAACTTTAACTGCATCATTCAGAAATGAAGTCTCATACTTAAGACTAATGAGTTTCTGCCTTTTCTGCTAAACATTTGAAAAGCTTCCTCTGAGTATAGCCACATAGGCAAGATAGTTTTTGGACTAGAACATTTGGTTGAATATTTCAATACAAGCTTCACTTTTATGGCTAATTAGAGACAAAATGAGCTATGCCTTAAGGAGGTTTTTCAACATCTTTGCATGCTCCTAGTAGATAGTACTGGTTATCTAGTCAATTCTAGAGGCAAATGGTCGGGGATCAAACCACTATGCACCTGTCTTGGGCAGTAACTGTTTCCTTCATTGTAAAGATACTAATGGCACCAACCTTCCTGTTGTTATAATTAGGTGAGATAATAAATGTAATGTCCTTACAAAGAACACATGGTATGCAGTGAGTCACTGGAGTGTAACTGTACATTCATCACTGGACTTACGATTGCCAAAGGCAGAAGCCATTCTGGCAGACTCACTGATACAACTTGTGGTGCATAGCCAACGCTACACATAAATGAATAAGTAACTGAATAAGAGATTTAAGAATATGTAACTGAATCAATAATGGTTTTTGAGAAATGCAAGGGTTTGCCAAGGGCTTGAGGTCCCAGAGCAATAGGCTTGTCCATTCTGTATTAACAGAAACCTATGCTTGGGCTATTAATTCTGTTCTTCCAAGACTTAAACTGAAAAGTTGGGCATAGTTATTATAAATTCAATGAAACCACTTGGGTTTGACTCAGAAAAGTATCTGTAAGCTACCATAAGTGAGGTATAGACATGGATCTCGTGTTGGAATGAAAAAAAAATGGCTTAGATCCAAAAGCTCATGGACCTGGAGCCTCTGGTGAGAAGCATGGCTTCTTCTTCCTCCAAGTTCCCCCTGATATTTAAATGTTCTCTGAACCTTCCTGAGGGTCCCAGACAGCACTGGGGCACACTGTTAGCTACACAGAGCCACCTTATATTGATATTTTTTATTTGGCTTTGGTTATTATAAAACACTTAAGTTGTAAAATAGTATTTTAGTGTTCAGAATAGTATGAGAACCATAGTATTAGATCTGTTGGCATACTAGAGTATCTCAAGTTGTATGGAATCAAATTTGTAAAGCAGAAGAAAAAAGACAAAAGCAGAATGACCAACTTGGTTAATGTGTCACAATTAATATTCAAAGAAATTAGAAGGGTATAATGTGAATCATTGGGTTAAGCATTACCCTGGGAAGCAGAAGCAGATAGGATTTTCTTATTCCCCCAGCCACTGTCTGGATAAATTACTTTGTTTTTCTTTTTGTACCAGGAATTGAACTGAGGACCTTGTGCTTGCCAGGGAGGCATTTGTGCTGCTGAGCTACAGCCCCAGCCCCACTCTCTTCTTTTGTTTATCTATTTTTAAATTTGTAACCTTGTAAAGACTTGTTACCTGCTTTCCATAATGGGAGAAAAAGAAGAAAATACCTATAAAGCCTCCTAAGTACACACACAGTTCTTCTTAATTGACACACTGGCTCCTTTTGTCAGAGTGCAGGCCTTACAGGTGAAGGAAAGCATGGTGGAGGGAGTGGGCACGAGGCTTGCTGGATTTTCAGGCTGAAATGTGGGAAAGGAGCATGTCTGGTATCTCGGGAAATCAATATCTAAGACTTGTAGGAACTTCGAGGACTGTGCTCTTGCAGGAAGCAGCAATGTATTTGCCTGGAAACGTCAGAGTTCCTACCACCTCCTGCAGTCAGCTCGACATCTGTCCTGAGCGATGGGATGTAATCCGATGTGAGAAACATACTCTTCCCCCTGTCTCCAAACTGGAAGGGTGGCACTAGCCTCATTCTTACATAATATATGTAATTAATAATGGTACACTTGGAAAATTTCATGTGAAAAAATAAATCCATGGGAACTCCACTTGCCAATAATGCATAAGACAATATTAGTGCAGAAACCTGGATTGGGGAAGGCAATGTAGGAGACAGGTGTAAAAGATATCATATCAGCTTTTTTCTCAACCCTTTCCTTCTCTTTTTTAATATGTGGTGTAGAAATTTTTTTTCAACTAAGTTTCATCTCCTTTGATTAAAGATATCACACTTGTAGAGGAAATGGAAATGGCTTGCTCCATCTGAGAATATAAAATGCACCTACTTAGCTAATTATGTACTTAAATTAAACGCTGTTCTGAAATTTAGGCTTCTCTGAGATGATGTCTTATTTATCTTTATAGAATACAAGACCCTAAACAGTGTGTGCTCAATAAATATTTGTTGATGTGATTAAAGTGATGATCTCAAAATGGCTTTCATATATGTTACCTCTTCTCCTGGGAACTCTACTTTTTTTTTGGGGGGGGGGGTTTCTTTTTTTCATGTATTTGGTATAAGGTCTCACTATGTAGCTCAGACTCATAGTGATCCTCCTGTCTCAGTCTCCTTAGTACTAGGATTATAGTTGTGTGCTACCACATCCAGTCTCTGTGGCTGGCTCAGTGCACCCAGGGGTAGGGCCAGCACAACCCTGGGTTTTTAAACTAAAGACCAGAGATCCAAAACTTAGGAGAGCCGCCATAATCTGACAGTACTTCAGTGGGCTCTTCAGGGTTAGAAAGTAGTCTCTCTATGAATTTGATTGTTTTCAGTTCCACATATGAGGGAGATCGTGTAGTATTTTGCTTTCTGTGTCTGACTCATTTCGCTTAGCATAATCTCCTCCAGCCTTATTCATTTTGTTGTAAATTACAAGATTTCCTTTTGTAAGGATGAGTAATTTGTGTGTGTGCATGTACATTCTTTATATATGCAGGCTTTTATCCTTCCACTGATAGACACCTATAGTGGTTAATATTGTGATTTCCTATCTTAGCTAACATATCTAAAATAATACTAGAGTAAAGATGGAAATGCAAGTATTTCTTTTGGACACTGGTTTCATTTCCTTTGGTAGGGGAGTAGGGAAATGTGCCCCACTGGCAAAAGGGTACAGAGTTAGTTTGGTACAATAAATAAGTTCTAAACATGTAGTATGAGGACTATAGTCAAGAGAGAACTGCATAGTTGAGAATGGTATTTTATACTGGAAATTTGTTGAGAGTGGATCTTAAGTGTTTTTGCCATACATATGTACACTCTCTTTCACACACACATGCTGAAGAAATGGATATGTTATTTAGATTGAAGTAATCAGTTCAATATGAATATGTATATCAAAACAGCATACTTGCATGTATAAAATATATACAATTTCAATAAAAGTTTGAAAAAGTAAGCCTGCTCCACACCCCAGTGATCTCCTTTGATTGGAGGCAAGATTGCATTTTGGCTTTGAAGTTGGAAAGGCCAAGATTTGAATCCCAGTTCTGTCATTTGTGACTTTGGGAGTTTGAAGAGGTAATTTCATTTTTGTAAGTCTCCATTCATTCCATCTATGTAAGTGGCAATTTTAGAACTTACTTTAAGGTCATTGAAGAAATTAAAGGAGTTGAGTAATATCATCAGCACACAGTAGGCAGTAAGTAAATGGTAGCCATAATGACAATTATTATCCACCTACATTTTTTGCCCTGAGCCAGAACTGATTTAAGAAAACTTTACAAGTCATAGAGTTAGCTCAACACTTATTTTTGCCAATTTTTTTTTTTTTTTTTTTTTGTAGTTTTTTAGGGAAGGGTCTACGGGGTGATCAGGGTCTCACTACTAGATCGGACTCGTAGTAATCCGCCTGTTTACAGCCTCTCACAAGCTGGGATTACAGGCACACGCCATCACGCCCAGTCTCGACTGTCCTCTCAGTGACCCCAGGCCCTGGGGGCGGGGCCAATACAGTAGGCCCTGGTGTCGAACCTCTGGCCCCTGTGCCTGTTTGTAGGCACTTTAATCTGCCTAGCTATTCGGCCAGCTCTAATTTTGCCAATTATTTAGAAATCTCCTGAACTGCTTATCTTTTCTTCAATGTACCTCAATCACAATCCTCTTCAAATATATCTACTTTCCCTAGATTGAAAAGCCTGATTGAACAGTGGGAATTTAATATTAAGCTTATTTTTTGCTTGATTTGCACAATGGTGTGATAGACAAGTGGGTACCTGGACATAGTTGGGGCAGAAGCACTAGCTGACAAAACTGGTGGCCTTGGAAGGCACTTAGACTAAATTCACAGAAGAAGTACCATGACTATTATTTCCCAGGGTGAATGATATTAAGATGTATGCTTGCTTTCAAACAGATGTGAATTGCATTTTTTTTTCTCTCCCAAAAATCCAGTTGCTTTTCTGACACTTTGGGATAAAATATTGAAGTTTACTACATGGACAGGGAGTCCTTTAAAGCATTGAGCTCTTACCAAAACAAAACAAATAAACAAAAAAAGAAACCAGAAAAAAATAATAATAAAATATTCTACAAAGGAAAAACTAGATGGGAAAGATTCCTTCTGTTCCTGAGTCATCCCTTTTGCAGGCTCGATTAATGTCCTCAGTGTCTCTGTTCATAAAGTTTCTAGTAGCATAAACAGTTTCTAACTCTTTGGTTCTCAGTCATCTCTTCTGATTTTTATCTAGTAAGACAACAATATTTATTAGAGATGTGCTATCAAGTTACATGAATTGCCTCTGACTGTTTGGGTGTACATCACTCTGCTGTGAAAAAGGAAGAAACATGCTTGAATTCAGCTGGGTAAAGCAGAAGAGTTAGGGTGACTTGCTATTTAAAGGGGGGTGGGTACAAACAAAGATATAGAAAAAAACACGCCTTTTGTTATTTATATTCAAACTTTTAGCCTGAGCTGGATTGAGAATGTATTGGGGAAATTTCAGACATATAGTTAAGGTACATGGAAAAGGTACAGTGCAAATACTGGGATACTGACTTCCAATTGCAACCTTAACAATATCTTCCTGTGTTGCTTGGGGGTCTTTTATCTTTCTAAGTTCATATGAACAAGGAAGTTCACATGAACAGGAAGGGGCAGAAATTAAAAAAGATGGCTTGCCTCTTTGGACTTTATCTTCTTCGTCTGTGACATGGGGATAACTACCTTGTAGTTGAGGATTGAGATTTCATGAGTGTCTCACAGAGCATCTGTAGTAAGAAAGTTCTGGGCTTCCTCCTTTTTCCCTTTTTAAATGTCTTCCACTTTAGACTCTTTGGAATAATCTGGAACATGTGGTGATCTTCATTAGCATTGTTATCAAATAAGGCTATTATTGCAGTGGATACACCTGGCATCCATTTCCTGTGAGTGACTTGACTCACAATTTTTCCAAGTGAGGGTCAAATTGACTCTCTTCTTTCCACTGCTGGAAAGAAGCCCCCTATAAATCCCTTGGGATATAAATATTTATTCATCAACAGTTGGCTAGTCCACAGCATGGTGTGGTCTGAACACACTTTGAAGACAGATGGTTTATATTTTTTAAAGTTAAAATAAAAATATACACACAGAAGTAATGTCTAAAGTATTTTAAATGCCCCTTTATTATGTGGAATGTCTTTCACTTAACGCTTTGAATCTTCAATATTAGGAAGTAATAATTTTTAAAAAAATCATTATTTTTTTTCTTCCCATTAGAAAAGGTTATGACATAAAGATATACCTGGTAATCCCAGTGGGTAAGCTGAACTTTGTGTAAAATGCAAAGACTTTGCTAACATTGGCAAATCGGGGCCAATGTAGCAGAATTAATACAATTTTACTTTTTCTTTGTGTCTGTACCAGTTTCCTATTATCCTGATAAGTGGGCAGCCATTTCACTTCTTTTATTGATATAGCTGTGAAAGAAGAATTAGATTTCAACACTTATGTAACTGAGATTAATTGATTGATTAGATTATTAATTAAATATGCCATTAAATTTTCTTTTAAAAAATGGCATAGGATTGCAGATTCCCTAAGGATTTTTTTTCTCTAACTCACAGAAGAATAAACAAGGAAATGCATAACTTAGCGTTGTGTCTTATCTTGTGAGAGATAATTAAGCAAGCAGATGCATTCCTATGGAGGAATTTTCTTCACTGCTGCGGTCTTCCCAGACTCCCTTTAGCCAGCATCCCCACACAAGGTAAAGAGACTCTTCTCCCTCCCCAGCGACCAACAGGAATCACTGAGCTCCTAGGACAATAACTGGGCACACACACCTAGGCGCACCTATTTCTGTACACAACCTGGCCTGTTTTAGTTGGGAATAAAATGATTTATTTAAAACTTCCATTCATGCAGTATTTCAGGGAACTGTGGAAAAATAAAAACAGCAAGTGGCCTTTCAGGTAACCCATAATTAAAAGCAATTTTGAGCTGTCTTTTCAGGGAAGCTACCCAGGGGAAGTATTTGCTACCTGTGTGACCTTCACGATTGTGAGTCCTTGGCAGTGTCAACGACCCTCTGAACTGAATTCAAAACTAATCTCTGACAGAAAAAGAGAAACAGAATTCATGCAAATCATATTAATTCCAACATTTCCCCAGTGAGCTGGGTATAAACTACAGCCTAATTAAATATTTTTTAACGATGTGAGTAATTTTTGCCAAGGGGCGGATTCAGGGGAAAATTTAATATGAGATCACAAAAGCTGTTCCCAGCGTTGATTCTGTAAATTAATGACTATCTGCCTTATGATAAAAACATGCTGCCAAGAATGAAAATGAAGTCGGCAAAGCTTGCTCTATTTGTCTAACAACCAAATATACAGAATGCAAAAGTTTAAAGGCAATGGGAAAATTTCCATTGTGTTTGTGCGATATTTTGAGGATAAAGATGCACAATGCTGACAACCCAATAACCAGATGAAAGGCACTGTCAACAGTAGGTGGCCATTTTTAGGCAGCTGTTGTCAGGGTCCAGGGAGGCACTTTACAACAGCTAGCTAGTTTGCAAGTTGCTTCTAAAAAAGATCAAGGTGGCTCACCGAAGTCTATAAGCAAGTAACAATGTTAAATGTGAAATGGAAGGTCAAAACATATCAAGGGCAAGTATTCTGATACCTGCCAGCACTACAGTTCCATGGATTCCTTCTTCAGAGTCCCCATTAAACAGCTTTCCACACCCATCTTGATCCCCAGGGCAGTTCATTCTGGGAACCTGAATTGCATCGCTGTCCAAGGTCATGGGGGTGAAAAGTGGGGGTGAATACAGCAAGCCAGGGGATGATGTCAACACAGCCCAGGGCAGCTTATTACATCTAAATCTATAAATGGCAGTGGACAAAAGGTGGCCTGGTAGATAAGGCTTTCTTGTCTGTTTAAGTCCAATTTGAGAATGGAACTTCCTGTCATGTTCTGATTCCAGTTTTAGGAAGTATTTTGACCAAAAAAAGCAACTTGGCACATGTTACAGAACAACAAGGCATGGTGCTTGAACCAGCGCCAGGGAAAAGTCCCTTGTCTCACTCTGCTCAGTGAGGGCAGTGTGCTTCTAATGACTCCTGTAGTTAACACCCACAAGTTGCCACCGGTCTCCTGTGACCTATGACTGGGGATGTGCTACCCGTGGTCACTAGGCCAGCCCATCACAAGGGCTTCAGGAGCTATATTTATTTAAATTTCTGTCGGTGCCCAGTGATGGAGATTGAATTTACAGTCTTTCAATTAGAAGGTCATCTGTGCTAACTAGTGCACCACTGCCTCATTATAATCATAAAATTAGTGAGGAAAGGCTGGCATGAGTAATACGAGCATGCTGGCTCCAGGGGTCAAAGGTGCTGTTTCCTCAGGTTACAGCACAGGAGGATGCAACAGTAAACTCTTGATCAGTAAATACGCCCATTTCAAGCCCAGAGGAGTCCTCAAGACCCAGTACAACAAAATATAAAGATGCTAACGTAGTAGTATTAGAATAAGGAGTCATGGTGACTGTGTTTACTGAGTTTTTAAAAACAGCATTTCTACATAAAATTTCCTTGCAAATTAAATACAAGTAAGAGTAGCATAAACACCTTCAAAGAATGGCTTTGGATTTTAACTGTCTTTGTCAAAAATCTGAGCTGATGATTAGTAAACAATTTAAAATGAAACAAATGCAACATGGGAGGGCTGAGCTGCAGAAGACTCATGGCTGGCAGTACAAATAGCAGGCTGCCACGGTAAGCCTTATCATTTTAAACTTTAAAACAACATGTTATTGATGTTATTAACTGAATCACTGGGTGTTACTTAATTAGTATAAATGTTTGCTTTTGAAACACAGGAAAAGGAAAATAAAATAAAATGCCAAAAGCAGCTTAATGCAGAATTAAAAGAGAAGGAAATAAACTACAGTACCATTGACTGAGCCTTTATATTGATCAGGTATTTAATTTCATTTTTCTCATCTAATCCTTGTGATGACTCTGTGAGGAGGTATTATTATCCTGGATGTACAGACAAGGAAGTAGAGATGACAGAAAAGGCAAGTTCTTTCAATTTTGCAGAAAAAGCGACAGGTCCAGATTTGGCCCCAGAGACCACACTGGGTCCTTGGAGAATGAGTTTCCTAATTCTGTTACACTGAGATGATGATTATTGGAAATGCAATTCAGTTTCCTAAATGTAAGAAGAGTCTTCTGGGGACTTCTTAAAATAAACAACAATTTAAAGAACTGGATCCGGGAGGGAAAGAATGATTTAACATGGAATTCAAGACAGGCAGAGGCAGAGGCAGAGGCAGAGGCAGAGGCAGAGGCAGAGGCAGGGCTTCAAGAGAAAGGAAGGAGGCACAGTGTGGGGCCTGGAGCAAGTGTTGAAAGGAGAGGGGGAAAGCAGGCTGGTGACAGGCGCGAAAGTGTTCCTGCCCAGACCTTGTAAAGAAGGTCAGAGAGAGGCAGAGAGATGGTGTGAGCCTATCTGACTGAGAAGGGGAAACATATCTGTTTTGTTTCTTCCATTTTTACTTAACATGGCCTTTTCCTGTTTCTGTTTCAAGCCTCCCTCACTCCCTGCCTTTCTCTGTTCTTGCTATATGGCACAGTCCTTGGGCCAAGACTGGGCTGAGAGCTACTAAAATCCGTCTGTGTTCAGTAAGGGTCCCAAGTTCTTTCAGGGGCTCCCTGGATGGGTTGGGCTGGTGCTCTTGGCAGGTGCCTGCTACCCACCAACGGGCCAGCACAAGAAAAAGAGGCAGACGATTTTCTGCACAAATTCCCCGGAAAGAGCGTGCTGTTTATTAGTGGCACTGCGAGCAGCACCAGGGGATTTCTTTCATTCTGCAAGCCCAGTGCATAGGCCTTGCAGAGGGCTGTGAACAGAGGAGGGGGAGATCAGAGGCAAGGTGATGGATAACGCGCACACAGAAGGGTGGCAGATCACTCGCAACAAATGCATGACGACCTCCAAAGCTCAGAGCTCACATGAGCTTTCTAATTAAGGATAATCCTGAATTATGGCGCTTAATTATGCTCATAGGTTTCTTTGAGGGCTGTTTTTTGGGGAGTGGGGGGGTTGAGCCTCAGAAGGATGAGGGTTACCTGTAGCTGCCAAGGTTGATTTTATCTAGGAAACACTTTAGGACCTATGAGCTCACACAAGCTCCCCACCCCATTACTAACATTCTTTCTCTCTGTGCAGCTGTAATTCTATGTCAATCTTCCACGTTTCCTGGTTGGGTTAATATTGCTTATTCCTTAACTATGAACACCCTCTATTCTCTTCTGAGGAGTTGCTGTTTTAAAGTGTATAAGACTGGGCCACAGAGATAGTTCAATGGCCTAAGCGCTTGCCTAATAAGTTCAAGGACATGGGTTTGATTTCTAGTACCACATACTGTGCTGGTCCTGGCCTGGGTGCCACGAGTCTGGGCCTAGTGGTGCATGCCTGTAATCCCAGTGCTGGGAAGGTTGAAATAGGAGGATCACTAGGAGTCTGAGCTGTGTAGAGAGACCCTGTACCAAGCAGATAAAAAAGTGACGAGGCATAAAAAGTAAAGCCAGATTAGTGTGCTGAGCTGTAAAAGGCTGAAGTCAACAGCTTCTGACATTGCCAGTTCTGCTGATAACCCGCTAGTATTATGGACTATTGGAATATATATATATATATATATATATATATATATATATATATATACTTTCTCTTAGTTCAATAAGAAGAAATATTTGTACTAATAGTGTTTAGAAAAGTTATCAGGTTTGCATCTTGTACTCTGAACAACTACTATGAAGGCAATAATATGCATTGTATTAATTATTGTGGCTGTCCTGCTAACCTGTTTTGAAACTGTCTCATTGTTATTTCTTATTAAAAATAATGAAATTAAAGTAAATAAATAATAAAAAATAAAATATACTAAAGAAAAAAAATAAAATGTGTAAGACTGGCTTTGCTTTCTTTGTGGTTTTCTCAAACTGAGGTCAGAGTACTCCTTGGATCTATACAAGCTATGGAATCAGTGGCATTTTTGAAAACACATATACCTGCTCCCATCCACAGTGCTAAGTCAGGCTGTCTTGAGTGGTGCCAGACAGCTTGCATTTTAAATAAGAATTCCAGGACAGTCTTCTCACAACAATGTGCAAAAATCGTTAGTTGGGGGACTTGAGCTTTGCCAGAAATTTCATTCTTTGCATATCTCTTCCTTGGTTCTTCTTGCCTACACACTGTACCAACCTACTTAAGTTTAGTTTCTCACTCTGAAATCAATCCACTCCTACCATTTCATTAGTTCTATTACCATCCCTGAATGCTATTTGTCATTTTCCTCACTGCACATGGTCTGCTTCGTATACTCCTCGGCTTAAGTGTGTCTTCCTCTTTATCCTGCTTTCATTTCCTATTTCACCTTCCTTTTTGGCCTTTCTTCTTCCTGTTCGCCTTATACATCACCGACATTAGTGTGTTTTCTGTATCTCATTATTGCTTACCATGTGATTATTAAAAGTCAGCTTAGTTCTTCCATCTCACCAAGCTTTCCTGATCTGATCTAGGGACTGAAAAAGCAGGCTTCAAAGTATGTGTCTGGTACAAGATCCAAGTTTCACTGGGGTGTGGAAAACAATCTTTTGGCCAAGGCCTATGATAAAAATGTTTATATGTCTATATCGTTATCTGAGACATGAATGGCATCTTTTCTGCATTTCTGTAAGATACTACTGGCCTCCCAGACATGTTCAATCAGATTAGGAAAGGTTTCATCCCTGTGCACCTTTCTGTGGCATAACTATGCTGGCCTTTCAGTGTCATCTCTCTTGAGTTATTCCCATTGGCTGGCAAGGAACAAACATCTTTTGAGGTAAGGCGATCTGGCCAGCAGCTCTAAGTGTCAAGTTTCAGTTAAACAAATCTATACTTGGATAATGGAGAACATATTTTGCACAGTTGTGTTAACAGGTGTAGTCTGATCTAGGACAGAAGGTGGATGGAGAAAGATGCTCTCAGCATTTTTGGGTATTCTTCAGTGACAAGCAACGTTTTTGTACAGCAGAATTGTTATTTGAATACATAACATACAGGACACTGTGTTTCTTTGGGAAACAGGGACAAGGCAAGGACAGCTGTGATGAGAATAATCCCTCCAAACTGTGCGTTATTCCTTGTACTAGGTGCTTCTCTCCACCATCAATTCTAGCTTCTGAGGAACAAGGTATTTTTACAGGAGGAGGGCCTGAACACAGTGAAACTGCAGGGTAAGGCCACACGTGGCTTTCTGCTGTGTGCTACAGTGCAGGGGCAGCAGCAGGCCACACCCCACCCCTGGGCACCGATGCAGCAGACAAGCAGAGAGCATTTGGCATGAAGGCGGTGGCATTGGAGATGCAAAAGACTTCACTGATGGCATTGGGCTGTGTGTGGGGCTAAATGAAGGCTAAGGAGCTTCCTAGAACAGAAGGGTGCTCCGAAGGCCTTTCTGCCTGGTTTCGTGGGTGAAGTGAGCTGTTCCATGCTAGACGACAGAAATCCTCGATGCTATCCCTAGAAGTGAAAGCACGATACGTAATAAGCAAGCGCAGGGTCTACGCTTTGTATGCACTTACAATTTTACCAACTGCACTCTAAGATTTATTATGCACTTTTTATTAGATTTTCATAATGCCTTTCTTTCTAGGAGATTATTACATGTTTTCAATGAAACATGTTTTAAAAACTTAAATAGGTGACAGATGTAAAATGGTTTTCAAAAAGCAATATAATTGGGAGAGTGTATACTTTTTCATGTGCATACGAATGTCCTTTGGGCCTAAGTCTTCAATGGAAAATGAAAATGAATGATGTCCAATCACAACACAAAGCCAGTCACATCCATGGTATCAGCTCATTTCCTGTAGCTGGTAGGCAGCCTTCAGATAAGTTTACCTCAGTAAGTTTGCTTCCTGGAAGGGTTGGCAACAGGGTACCCCACAAGCTGCTTATCAGTCTGTTCCCTTCTCTACTGAGTCCTAAGCCTTTCTGGTAACCTAGGGGCAGGATCCAACTGGGAGTGGGGAGAGAGGGAAGAAAGTGTCAGGGGAGGTTAAATAGGTTATCACTAAGGAAGAGTGTTCAGTGACTATAAATTGATCAGGGTATTGCTCATAGGATTCTGGGAAATTATGTTTGAAGATAATTTCAAAAAACAAGTTAGTAAAATGCTTTGTAAAATAGGACTCACTTGAGGTAATATGTATTTATAGGTTTGCCCATGATTATCTGAGTAAACAAGTTCTAGAATTTTTTTAAAAAAAAGTCAGTGGAAAAAAGCAGCCAAAAATAGACATTTAGGAATGGGAACACGCAAGATGTGACCTTGGGTGGAAACATGGGGCTTCTACCCTTCCATGGCTGAGCTATCTCTTGTATGCTTCAGAGTCTGGCTGCCACTTAAGCCATGACTCCATGGCATCCCTGACATTGTGAAATAATGATGTGGTGCTGAGTCAGAGGGTGAAATTTTAACTGTAAATAGGAGCTGTTTCATGCATATAAGATTACATTGATTCAAGGTTAAACAATTAGTGTTAATGAATGGTATAGGTCAGGGAAGGATAAAGAACTATTAGTACTAAAAGCAAAGCTATGACCAGAAACTAGATTCTGTCATTCTGTCAGCAGCAGCTTCTTCTTCTTCTTCT
>PVKN010021725.1:0-15423 GCA_004027915.1 Capromys pilorides
AAATTAAAAAAAAAAAAAAAAAAAAGAGCACATGGGGAGCTGGGCCTGGTGGCGCATGCCTTTAATCCCAGCACTTGGGAGGCTAAGGCAGGAGGATCAGTGTGAGTTTGAGACCAGCCTGGACTACAAACGTGAGCTCAAGGCCAGCCTGAACTGCATAATGAGACCCTGTCTCAAAAGACCAAAAAATAAATAAATAAATAAATAAGTTTATTTATTTAATTTATTTATTTTATTTTTAAAAAGAGGACATGGAAATGCAATCACAGTGTAGACACTTGACCAGTACAAGTTCTCTTCTCACTTGGTACTACCCATATTACATATGTCACTTCTCCTATCATCAGTAGTTCATAGTGTGCACTAGGGCAAGACAGAGTATCCACCTCAGTGGCATTGTTGAGATAGTGGTAGATATGTGGATGTCACTGTCTGGGTGCCATGGGATGTAGATCAGCATCCCTAGACTGTATTACTGAGTGCCCATTGCACCTCCACCCTGAAGTGTTGACCACCAAAAGGGGGCCTTGGAAGGGCCAGGGAAAATGCTGTAGTTTGCATCTGTTGCTTCTTGGCCTTTAGCCCAGCTGGAGCATGGTGTCATGATCCCTTTCTCCAGCACTCCCTGAGCAGACAGGTAGAGCTGGGCCACCCTAGCTGCACTTGCAGCTGCTTGGATATATGATGCACTAGGAAGGTCGGTGCTAGGATTTGTAAGTGCTTCACTGCACCATGCCCAGAGTGACCATCCTTTGTGTGCTGTGTCCCCAGCAGTTGTTGGAAGCCTGTGTGACAGCAGATGTTTCCTATCTTTTTCCCAGTCCATCAGTGAATCGTGGAAAATCTGAGACCCAAATTTACCTTGTGCTGTCACTTCCTTCTGTCTGTCTCCACCCTCTGTCCCAGATTCTTGTCATTTTCTTTAGCCATAGGCACCTCTTCACTAGGTTCCCTAACCTTCATACTTCCTTCTTGCAGCCTGTAAGCTGCACAGGGGCATCATGCCCACTTTAAGCCTCCCATAGGCTCTGTAGGGGCCACCATGGCCTACTCTGAGACAGGGCAACTGCCTGGCCTCACTCAGGTGTGTTCTAGTGGGTAACCCAGTTCCTTCCCTCATAGAGTTACAGTCTTTGAACAGAAAGGCTAAGAAGGCTTTACCTTTCTCCCTGGATCTTACATCAGTGGTTTTGGAACACTGAGTGTAATTGGAAATGCTTTGTCCTGTCTGAGGCAGGAATGGTGTTGTGTGTCCTAAGGAGCAAAAGCCAAAGGTGGTGACCTTGTGTGCAGCCTTGCTTGTGGACACACACAGCCGCTCAACCTCAGCCTTCTAAAAATGCTAGTCCTGGGAAAGAAGTCTTCACTTCTTGGACAGTGACAGTTAGAGGGTTGTTATACACAGCAGCCATCAAGCCCTATGGCTCCTCAAAAACAGGGCTTATTGCCTAGTGAGCGTAAATCATCCTGAGGCAGTCACCATCCCAAAGCAAGGTGAAGGTGGCCACCATAGACAGTCATGTAGAAACGTCCTTCTGAACAATTATGTTCCCTTTTCTGCTTCTAGTGTTGTTTCATTATTCTTGATTTTGAGTGGTTTTATTTTGCCTTCTGTCCTAAGATTACTGAGTATAGCTATACACTGTAGTGCAACACCCCTCTGCTTGGAAATGGAACTCCTGACCTCACTTGTGCTAGGCGGGTGCTCCACCACTGAGCTGCCTTACAATCTTTTTCTGAGTGTCAAATTTCATTCCTTATCACCTCACAGATGGCAACAACCTGTTTGACTCCATGGCCAGCGGTATGCGCCTAGTGGTCAGCTGCATCTCCTCTTTCCTTATCCTCTCACTGCTGCTTTTCATGGTCCACCGGCTGCGCCAGAGGCGCCGAGAGCGCATCGAGTCCCTGATTGGAGCAAACTGTGAGTGCCCACCTAGGACCATGTTATCCACCCTGTTTCAGATCTCTAGGTCTCCCCTGTGTTGGGTTGTGTCA
The DNA here is from genome assembly GCA_004027915.1 of Capromys pilorides. Lineage (NCBI taxonomy): Eukaryota > Metazoa > Chordata > Mammalia > Rodentia > Capromyidae > Capromys > Capromys pilorides. Next base: position 1,999 of record PVKN010021725.1, read on the forward strand.
TTCCAAGGTACAGTCTAATGTAAGGTGAGGTACCAGCAGTTACTCTGGTAAGAATTAGGGAGGAGGAGGAGGAGTTGGGATCTCTCCCAAGTATTGGGGAGCAGTGGCAGCTTCTCGTGCCACTCGTCTGCTTGCAGGCCAAGCACCTGCCTAGGGAAGAAGAGCTGCCCAAGGTCTGAAGTTAGGCAGTCCTCCCACCCTGTAAACATTCACATCTCTGAGGGAAGCATTGTTCATTCAGGTAGTGGTATCACCTTTTCAGTGACCTGAACTTTTTGAGTATGGGCCTGCCAGAGTAAGAGTCCCACATACCATGGCCATTAGATAGCTTAAATAGTGTGTCTTACCATCCATAGCCTAAGTTCTTCAGTAATGCATAGGCTCAACTAGAAGGCCTGTCCTGGTATGGCAGTGTTGGGGGCAGATGACAGCAACTGGAGAAGGTCTTTCTAGTTGCTGTAAGGGATCCCTGGTATTCCCAGGGAATCCAGTTTGTTTGAAGGCCTCACATAGTTGGGGTACTGGTATTCTGTCCGAGAGTGGGAGGGTTCACCCTGACTGCTCATTAAGCTCCAGAGTGAGCAGAACCTGAAGGCCCTGTGGGTTAGACACATAGAAGCACATTAGACAGGACAAAGTGACAGATTGCCTGTGGGTTTGAGTAGGGACCTGGGGATGAGAGATTCATGTGTAGAGTTCTTGTGTGATATGTTAAGTGTAGCCAGCAGGTGGGCATCCTGCCATAGGTATGTGAAACTTAAGGTGGTAGGCTTAACTTCAGAAAGAGGGCTCAGAAACCAGGCTTCCTGTCTCCAGGTGACACAGCTCTGCTTGTGTTTCTCACTTTCGACGGCCCAGTGCACCACTTCAACCTTGGCCGGAGGATACCTGGCTTTGACTACGGCCCAGATAGGTTCGGCACAGGCCTTACCCCACTCCATCTTTCTGATGATGGGGAAGGTGGGACTTTCCACTTCCACGATCCTCCGCCTCCCTACACAGCTTACAAGTACCCGGATATCGACCAGCCTGATGACCCACCACCACCCTACGAGGCCTCCATCAACCCAGACAGTGTGTTCTACGATCCTGCAGGTGCCTGCTCACCCCAGTGAAGATGGAGTCATCAGAGCACAGGTCTTCTCTAGGTTGAGAGGCCTGGGGCCCTTACTTTTTTCAGGCCTTCTCTTTGGCTTTTGCTTTAGGGTGCTTTCCAGGATTGTCCTTAGAGAAGGGGTTTGCTCATCTGTCCTGATTTCTTCTTCCATCCGTGTGGGGAGGTCTAAGATCTTCTTGCTCCTACATCACTCTCCACCTCCCTCCTGAGCAGCTCTTGGGACCCAATTGGTCTGGCTCTGAAGGGATGGGAAACCAGACATTGGTGATCTTGGGACAGGACTGGCCATGACCCAGACCCAGGAGCCACTCACTTGGCTATAAAGACATGTGCTCATATGGTAGGCTGAGAAACACTGTTATGACATAATTGGAAGCAGCTCTGGGGAAGTGGGAAGAAAGTACTGGTCTTGTGTTGTGGACCAGTTGCTTGAGTCACTCCGTCTGACCCTAGAAGCTGTTCCTCCCAGGACTGTGCAGTTAAGGACCATCTGGTCCCCCCACCTTACTGCCAGTCTCTGTCCCTGGTATGTAGTACAAGTGTCCCATCCTTTTTCCTGTGCCGTACACTCTCTGTAATACACCCCTACAGTAGCCTTGTGGGGCAGTGCCACTCCAAGTCAGCCAACTCCTTGCAAGCACACATGTAGCAGACTGGGCATACTGAGCCTGGTACTGCTGTATGGTTCAGGGTGGAATAGAGTTGACCTGAGCCCTGTCATCAGGTATTGTAGGTTCAGGGCAGGAAGGCTGTGGTGACTAGGCCAGGGGAAAGCCACATTCCTAGCAGCTCTTGCCACCGACTTATAGAAGCTGCCCAATGTAGTAAGCCCACTGGATGAAGGGAAGAACTGCCTCTTCCAGGCTTCTCTCTTGCATTCTTTATGTACCCATTCTGCCTGCTGTGACCCAGTCTCCTATGCTCTCCCTGCCATGTTTCCTCTGCAGCCCTGAATGTTCTTGAACTCTCCAGGGCCCAGGGACTCCCTGCCATCACATGCCTCTATCTTCTTGGCATCTCAGGTGGTTTCCCTTTGATCTCCCTTTCTTCTGATGACTATTGCTGCATCTTGCCTTACTGCCCTGCAGTGGCCGAACAGAGACTTATCTGCTTTGTTCAGACTGCGCCCTCACCTTGTAAAAATTAGATACCAGCTTGGAATGGAGCAGACCCTGGGGAGTGGTGTGCATAGTGAAGCCTCTATGGGGAGGGCTCCCCACCCCCAAGAATCTGAGGTCCAGGGTGGGCCATGTTTACCATATAGTGGTGGCAGGGGTGTTCAGGAAGAAGTGTCTCCAGTCTGCCCCACACTACTGCATTCCCTGTGCCAGGCCCTCACTTAACCTTGTACTCCTTTCTCCTGCAGATGATGATGCCTTTGATCCTGCAGAGGCTAGCCCACCGACCCCGGGGGATGGTAGCAGTGAAGGCATATTGCCTCAGTGCCTGGAACAGCCTCTGCCCCCTTCAGGGACCTCCCTGGGAGACCTGGAAGATTCTGCAGACAGCAGCAGTGCCCTGCTCATGCCCCCTGGCCCTTCCCAAAGTGGCAACACCCCAGCTGCAGAGGAATCACCAAGAGGTGGCTGTCCCAGTCTCGGCTCCCTCAATACTGTGGTATAGACAGCCCAGCCCACAACTCCTGTGGGCTGAGAGTACCTGTTTGCTGTCGAGAAGACGCTAGTCCCTGTGGGACACTTGAAGGGGCCCTGCTGCAGCCTGGACCCTGCTCCACTGCTGCACACCCACCAGCTGGTGTGCGTGTATAGAGAGAGAGACCGCAGCTGCCTCTTTCCAAGGGGCAAGCACCCGTACCAGGTTTCCTTGAGGGCTTCACAGACGTGCGTAGCTTTGGGTCAGTGTCTCTTTTCAGTGGCAGAATGATAGTGTGTGCTCACACCACACATTTCAGGAGGAGGGAAGAACAGGCACTATGGGAGCAGAAGGCCCTGGGGGTGGTGCTGGAGCCACCTGTGAACAGTCATTACTATTGAGGCAATGGGTATGCCTCCAGGGAAACAGCCTTGGATGTGCCATATTGACTGTTCTGGGAGTGGCCCCTCCAGGTCTAGCTGTGAACATCAGAGACTGAGTCCCTGAGGAGGTTGAAAATTCCTTTGAGAGCCCAGCTATGTGACAGGAGGCCTGAGCCCAGCCCTCCCATCTCTCCCCAACATTGTGCATGGCTCCCCAGGGAGTAGGCTCTGGACCCCCGCCCCCCAATTGAAGAAATGGGGTTGAACTGTTACCTTTTCTCATCTCTTGGTGCCCATCCCCTCCATCCTCCTGTTGAATGGCCCTTGGGTCTGGTCTGCTCCCACCCCACCTTTGTGCCATAAAGGGTTGTTTCCTTCAAGGAGGGGTGGCTGAACCGAATATCCCAGGCTGTCTTTATCTCCTGAAAGTCTTGCACCACTGCCACCACTAGAGTCCAGTACCTGCTGGCTGCATGCACGCCTCCCTCCCTCAGCAGCCTTAGGTACTTGGCCTTTTGCTTGAGGGTCCCTGAGGCCTGATGGGGGCAGTGGTCTTGTCTCCTGACACAGGCCTTTACCATTTCTGAGGTTTGGAGATCTAAGCGGGTTCTGTGCGATTTTTAGCACATCCATATCTTTTCTACGTTGAATGTCTGAATCTTTTCTTTTGTGTGTCTGTGTGTGTCTGTATATGGCCAGATGTTTGCAGGTGGTAGTTCATAGGAACTCAGAGTGGGGCAGGGCCCTGCTGCCCCAAGTCTTAAATTTTTGTCTTGGGCTGCTCTAGGATGGAACTGTGCCTGAGATGGTCCTTGCATGAGAGAGCCTTACCCCACTAAGGAACATCGGGGGAAAAGTCATTGACACCATTTGATTCTGTGGAGCCTTAGCCCAGTTATAGGCACCTTGTAAAAGGGGATTTCAAGTTGCTCAGAGATGAGCTATGACCTAGAGCTGACTGGGATATGTTTTTGTCATCGACCATCCTGTCCCTGGGCTTGGACCGTAGGGACCAGATGCTACAGTCTATGCTTCCCTTGCCAAAGGGCTGTTGCTTAGGATGACCTTATGGACAAAAGATCCTCATGTCCGCCAGAGAACAAAGCAGGCCTCAGTGTGCTGGTTCTGAGAGACCCGTGAAGGTTCTGAGGACCACTCCAGCAAAGTTCTATAGGGACCTACCTCCCTTACAGGCCTCAGAAATGGGCAGGAGAGTAGGCACAGAGTGCAGGGCTAAGAAGTTTGCTCTGGGGGACCAGAGGACTGTTGGAATCAGGCAGTCAGGTAAGGGAGGTAATGAAAGGAGTGACCCAAAGTAGACTTCGGACTGTAGAGGTGTGCTTGCTTTAAGACTGGCAAGAGTGTTCTGTCAGAGTTGCCAGTGGGTCTTTTTCAGGTGGGGAAGCATCAGATACCCAGGCCTGGCAACCAATGCCTAGCCATTGCCATCATGAGGCTGGCAGAAGGCCTGTATGCAGGACTGCCCAGATCATCAACCATGGCTCCAGAAGCCATGCTTTACCGGGATCTGCCCATCTGTTCTTACCTGGCCTCTGCAAGATCTAGTTCTCTGAGGTCTGATGAAGAATCCTCAGGCTGGCCTTCGCTGAGATATGTTCCTGTGAGAGACTCCCCCCTCACCCCACATACTAGGACCCAAAGGGACAGACAATCCAAGCTCCAGGGAGGGACCTTCTGCCCCAGGACAGTCATGGCACTGTTTCTGAGACCAGGTGCCCACTTACCTGCCTTGTGGAGGTAGAATTTGATACTGTACATTGTCAATGCCTGTTTTTACTTTTTGTTTCACTAAGGGTTTTAGTTTGGGTGTATTTTTCATGATTGGCACTAATCCTTTTCTTAAGATGCTGTGAGAACCATTTCATCCAAACGCCAAATAAACTTGTGTTCTGGAAGAGGCATAGTCATTTCTTGGTATAGCCCAACCCCCCTCACCCAGCTGCCACAGGTTCAGGTGGGGATGGCTGGGATACCAGCCTTTCTGCAGGGCTGCCCTTACGTGTGGCTCTCAGACCTCAGTGCTCCATGGTAGAGGACCAAGGGAGCTCAGCAGTGCGATGAGGGGCTTCTATCCCTCTGGCGCTGAAACGCCATGGCAGTGGACATTGGCTATCACCCTGCAGAGTGCTGGTGACATAAGGGTGCATGTAGACAGTGGAGCTATCTTGCATCCCATGTGATAAGCTGACTGTCCTAATGGGAGAGCTGGGGTGGGCGGGCACAAGGGAGGGCCTGCAATTTGGGCCACTGCCCTTTCTTTAAGCTCCTCTGGCCATGCAGGTAGTTATATATAAGCAGACCCTCCCTGCAATTCACCTTATTTTTCTGAAGCAGTCCTTGGCCCCTTAGGTCTCTTTAGAGATTGGTCCTGAAGCCCAGCTAGGGAAACTATGTCTCAGAGGATAGTGTGATCCCTACCTTACACATCAGAGAGGGCTGAGGTGAAACTTGCCTCTACTTCCTGAGTGTGAGTTGAATGTGAAGGGGGCCCAGGTCCCTTTTGGGGGACTGTTACCTGTAAGCACTGGAGCAGTAGCTGACAAAGCTTGGGCTGGGCACCGTGCTGTGGTGAACAAGAAGGTAACTAGACTCCCAACAGTGAAGAAATGGGAGCTCCAGCCTGCGTGGGTGTGGGAACTGTGTGTAGTAGAATTGGGTCCCTGAAACCGCTTAGATGACGGCGAGTGATTTGAGTCAGACGATGTGGTGGAACCAGCGGCAGGCTCCAGGGCTCCAAGCGCTATTGCCTCGTTCTACAGTTGTCTGCAATAAATGCCCAACTTAATCAGAACTCAAGGGCTCACTGAGGATAACTCTGGAGGGGAGTCTTCCAGTCAAACTTCTGGCTGCCTCTTGGCGCCTGGGTCTCCGTTAGTGTCGCAGACAACTCCTGGCCCCCTAATGTGGGAAGAGCCTAAGGTGACTGGCGACAGCATTGTTCAGAGGGCTCTCGCCAGTCCATCCCGTGCTCTACGGGCTCACCTACCTGCTTCCCGCAAGCTACTCCGTTAGCTTTAATCACCAGCGCTGGGTGCGGAGAACGGGAAAGGCAGAGATCTGTGGTAGGATGGTCCGTGGAAAGAGGTGTCAGGTGGCAGTGTGGGGGGTCAGGAAAGGGAATCCCATACTGACAGCTGGGCAGAAGATGTCTTCCCACGCCCTCTTCAGTCGTGCCCTGGGTCTCTCAAGTCCGGCGCTGGGAATCCAAAGTAATTTAAACCTTAAAACTAAGATCCTTAGGCTAGCCAGATAGCTCAGCGGACTAAACCACCTGCTTAGGCAGAGCACAGCGGCCGGGGTTCAATTCCGGCATGCCATGTCGGGTACGCTGAGCCGGTGGTAGAGAATGGGCGTGGTGGCGCACGCCTGTAACACCCCCCTCCACCCCCCACCCCCGAGGCTGAACACAGGTGGATCACTATGAGTCCAATCTAGGTAGTGAGACCCTGTACTAAATACAAAATAAACAAAAAGCTAACATCCTTGCCGATTGGTGGATTTGGCTTGTCCTTTTTGGTTCCTGGACTCCATTTCCAGTACTGTAAGTGGGAATAATAGAGTATGCTCCCTCCCCTCAGGATTAGTGCCAGAGATCTTGCAGCACACAGCTGCAGCCCTGGGGCTGAGGGCGGAGCCTGATGGGTTTGGAGCTCTCCCTCCCTGCACCAGGCCTGGGCACCGCCTTCTCCCCATGTGGACCCCTCAGAGGTGACCCGGTCCAAGCCAGTGGAGGTTTAGCCCCGCCCCAAGCCCTCCCTACTAATAAGTAGCCAACTCGCTTGGAGAGCTTGAGCCTCTTCTCCAGAGTGAAAGCTGCTGTTGTGCTATGAGGCCGGTGGGCTGCGTGCTCCTCTTCACGGTGCACCTGGTGGTGCGGGTGGACTCGGAGGGTGAGCACTAGGTCTCTGCCCTTCTGTTCTTGACCCAGTCCCCCTTTCTCTAATTTCTGCCACCTCTTTGGTTCTGCCACTAGTGGGAGGTGGGAGCCCGGAAGGAAGAGCTGCTGTGGTTGGGGTGACAGATGAGCAAGCTCTACACTGGTCTCTCCTGACCTAAGCCACGCTCCCCATTCTGGGATGCTGCTGGGATGGGGGCTTGGAAAGGCTGGTCTCTCAGCTCCATCCCCTCCTCACTTGTTGGCAGGCACCTGGTGCTACGACTCCCAGGACCCAATGTGTGGTGAGGACACTGTCCAGTGGAGCTGTGTGAGATTGGCCTGTGTTCAGGAGCCACCACAGGGTACAGAGCCAGCAGAGGGGTGCCAAGAGGCCGACTGCACATTGCCCTTTGTGATATCTGCAGGCTCCCGTGTTCTTGTGCCCAAGTGATGGGGACAAGACAGCATGACTGTGACTGTCCCTCTGTATCTGTGTCCAGGTCTGCTGTGATCCCCAGTCCTGTTCCTATCTGGATCTTTAGGCCTGTCAGTGCATGCAATGGGCAGTGGTCTCTACTGTGGGCCAGAGAGGTCTACCTCCTCTCTCTATGGGGCACCCTGCCTCAGGCTTGGTGGCTAGGTTAGGTGCTAAGGGCAAGGAGTGGAAGCTGGGACCTGTCCAGGTGTGTAAAGGGATAGAACAGTAGTTTCCTGAGGATAGGGTATTCTCTGGTGTGTGGGGTCCCCTCTGTACCCTTAGGCTGCTTTCTTGACCCTCCTCAGAGATCCCAGACCTTGTTCCCTCAGGCCCCACCCACTGGAAGGAGCTAGCACCTGCCTGTGGGGGCCCAACCCAGTCCCCCATCAACATAGACCTCCGCCTGGTCCAGCGGGACTCTACTCTTGGGCCCTTCATCTTTCAAGGCTATGACTCAGCACCTCCAGGCCCATGGACCCTCGAGAATGATGGCCATACAGGTCAGCACCCTAAGGTCAGAACTCCTCACAGACAGACACAGGAATCCGACACAAGGAATGAGAACTCCCATTGGCACACAGGCATCAGGACTTACACATACAGGAGCTGAAATACCATATAGAGGTCAAGAATTGCTCACAGGGCTGAGGGCATAGCTCAGTGCTAGAGCACTTGCTGAGAATGTGAGGCTCTGTGTTCCACCTTAGCACTACAAAAAATAATGCCCACAGATGAATATAGCTAAGAAGCTATATTCATGACTGGGAGTCCCTCACCCCACTTAATAGTCAAAATTACCACAAAGCAGAACCACATACAATACTCAAGATGCTACCCATAGAAGTCAGGACTCTTACAAATAGTAACCAGCTGTCACCCTTTCAGCAGGACAAAATATCAAAACAAACCCAGAAGTCAGGCTATCCCCAGGATCAAGGAACCTGGAGAATAGCCACAGCCACACACAGCTGGGACCAGTCCATCACAGGAGGGCTGCTCTCACCCTGCTTTGCTAGATTTGATGCCTTGGCAGGAGAAGGGGCATATCATGTATCTCCTCACTCTCAGTGCTACTCCACATGGACACTGGTCCACAGAACCCCCTGAAGATCTGGGGGGCCGGGCTACCGTCACCTGCCTACCAAGCACTGCAGCTGCACTTCCACTGGGGGAGCCCAGGACATACAGGCTCTGAGCACAGCCTGGATGGGCAGCGGAGCTCCATGGAGGTGGGCTCTGGTATGGGAGGGTGCACCATTAATTAAGATGAGCAAGTGTGAAGGGATAGGGCAGCAGGAACTTCCTGATATCTGTGCCTCCCCAGATGCATGTGGTCCACATAAGCACTAAGTACCAGAGCATGGGAGAGGCACGACATCACCCAGATGGGCTCGCAGTGCTGGCTGTGCTGTTGGCGGTGAGAGAGGGGCTGAGTGATCCCTGTGACTTCCAGAAAGGGGATGTTGTGATGTGTGGAGGGGTTAGGGTAGGCCTTTGGAATCTATGGGGTAGTGAAGTATGGTTTGGGGGTCCTATAAAATTTAAAGAATTTTCTGGGAGGGTGAAGCCATGGGAAGTGCCGGGTCTTGGTGCTCAGTAAGGGTGACCTTCCCAAAACCATCTCCCTAGTCCCTGTCACTCCTGGGAGCTTCCCATTGGAATCTGCTCCCTACTCCCAGAGCTCCCACCTTCAGAGACTCACAACTCAAGAGTCCCTCTTATTGGAATTGCACTCCCCAGGAGCAGGACCAAGACAACTCCAACTTCTCTGCTATTGTGTCAGTCCTGAAGAATGTGTCTTCATCCGGTGAGGAGCAGTGGGGTTGCATCTATGCTGGGGACACAGGGAAGTGGATTCCAATCTCTCCTCCCCCTAGGACTCTTGGTGAATCTGACATCAACCTTCCCATTGGCCTCTCTGCTGCCTGGCCCTTCAGGGCTCTTGCACTACTATCGCTATGCAGGATCACTGACCACACCAGGCTGTGAACCCACAGTGCTCTGGACTGTCTTTGAGGGTGCCGTACCCATCGGGCGTGCACAGGTGACACCCCTGCCCCTGGGCCAGGCTGCCCTCCTTCCCGAAAATTTAGCTTTCCTCTAGTCTCTCCCATCTTGACTCATCTTTGCCCTCTCAGGTGGCCCAGTTCCAGACCTTACCCCGGGCCGGGCTCAGGCTGCTCACTGATAATTTTCGCCCCCAGCAGCCCCTGGAAGGGCGCAGGGTCTCTGCCTCACCCGGAGCCATGATCCGTGCTACAGCCTCACCCCCAACCCTAACCTTGGCTGGTGTATATCAGGCTCTGCTAGGCCTGGGGCTCTGTGTGTGGCTGTGGCTGGGACCTAGGATATAGGCATGACTTTCCTCCTATAATAAATGATGCATGGCCTATTGGCACACTTGTGATCCTAGCACTTGTAGGAGGATTGCTACACAGCGAGCTCAAGGCCAGCCTGAACTACATAACAAGAGCTTATATAAAACTAAAATAAAATAATGTACAATATAACCTTGGGCTAATGTCACTGGGAGTGGGGGTGGAATGGGGCCTAAATTAAGCTATCTTCCACTTCAAGTGCCTGTCCAAACAACTGGCAGACCCCTCAGTGACTGTTACACACCCCACCACAGTCTCAGGATTCTCTTCCAAAAGCCCCAGGCTCAGCCCCAGATCCCTCTTAGAGAGAGAAGAGGTTCCCACCCCCAGCCTACATATTCAAATTCCTGATTAGATGGAAGGAGAAATTTGCATGTCGCAAAAATGTCACTTTTAGCCCATAATTACACATTTTATTTAAAACTCAGAATACCATTCATTTAAGTGGAGACCCCAGCTGAAGTTTCCAGTCTCTGCTGCAGACTGGGCTGGGTTGGTGTGTTCTGGTGACAGAGGGCTAGTGAAGAGCTGTCTGGCCATGGTGAAGCCAAGCACAGCTGAAAGATAAGCTGGGAAGTGACACTGTATAGTTCAATTGTAGAGTGACACTTTCTAGAGAAATGCTGTATCCCAGACACTGTTGCAGTCTGTGGTGAGCCTAAGTGGAAGCATAAATGTCCCTGGTGTCACTGTTCAAAGCAAAGTTGGTCCAAGGAACACTGGATGAAGCTGTCATGTGAGTGAAGCCAGAGTCAGGTTGCTGCCTCCATAACCTATGTGGGGAATGTGATTGTACATTGGTGTGGAATGGGTCGGGGGAGATAGCTCGGTGGCATAAGTGTCTGCCTGGCAAGCACAAGGTCCTGAGTTCAATACCTGGTACCACCAACAAACAAACAAAAATAACAATCCTACATTGGTATGGAACAGTCCTCACTGACACTGTGTCCAGGTCTCAGTGTCTCAGTCACTTGTGCGCCCCTGGAGTCTGTTGCACAATGTCTGGGTGACACTGTTGCAGTTTGTGGAGAGCTTACTTTTCCCTAGCACCATTAAAGAAAATGGATCTTCACTCACCCTCTCAGAGAGGCAAGGGATTGGGCTGCAAGCCTGTGGGCTCTGCAGGCTGTTTTCCTGGAGGCCAACAGCCCTGGCCCGGATCCTTACCCACTCTTAAGACCAAAAGGCCTGACCCACCCTCCACAGCTGGGGCAAAGTCTCCAGCCTAATCACAAGTGCAGAGCTACCCTCCCTGAACACACTGATCCTGGGCAGTCCCCAACTCTGCTTCCCGCCCTGTAAGTACACTAGCTGCCAGCATTTGGGACTCTTCTTGCTTTGAACGAAGTGGATGGCAAATCTTTCCATTTGCCCCCTACTAGGGATACCAAAACCCCTCAGGCTGGCGCGGTGACTTCTCTAGTACCTCACCCTGGGCCGCCTTCGGTGTGGCTGTTCTCAGTCTCCTTGCGGGACCCCGGGTGGCAGGGACGTTTTCTTGTGGTTCTTCCTGACTGGGGCTCGATTCGCACCACCTTCTGCAGGGCCATCAGGGACGTCCGTGTCAGGCTTCGATGGCGTGACTAAGGCGTTCACAGCGCCAAGTGCCCGCAACAGAGCTGGACCTCGGGGCGCTGCGCGGGGAGCAGCTCGGGGCTCGCGGCGGGCGGGTGGTGGCGACGGAGGGGGCGGCAGCAGCGCACGGAGGGCGTCCAGCTCGGCGCGCAGCTCCGCTCGCAGCGCCTCTAATCCCGCGCCCATCTCGGCGCGCACTGCCGCCAGGCCCTCCTGCAGCCGCCGCTCGCTCACTTCCAGGACGCCCGCAGGGTAAGTGGCACCACCGCGCGGCTCCCCGCACACGGAGCACACCGAGCCACCGCTGCGTGCATCAGTCCTATCGCTGGTCGCTGCCGCACCAGCGGCCCCCGCGCGCTCCACCAGCCTCAGCAGTCTCGGCGCCTCTGCTCTCCCAGCTGCCTCAGCGCGGAGCTGGCCCCGCAGGCGAGCCAGGCGGCCTGGGGCGCGGACTTCTTCGGGGACCAAACCGTTGAGCTGCGATCCCAGGTCCCGCCGGCGTCCTGCACCACGCCGCAGCGCCTCACTAGCTCCATATGCGCTCCGCGCCTGAACCCACGAGCGCCCAGCTTCCGCCGCCATCTGCGCTGCAGCCCGCACCACTGCCACCAGCACTGGGCCTGCCCGGCAGCCCCAGCATGCAGCCTAGCGACCACTGGGCCCCAAGCGACACTGTACGGTGGAGAGAGCCCCGGGGACACCGGTGGGAACGACCAAAGCCTCAGGGGATCTGCCCAGGGCGGGAGTGGTGTAGGGAACCCTGGCAGGGCTGGGCCTAAGGGTGATCAGAGCTCCAGGGGACCATGGAGGGTCAATGCCAGCAGGCACAGGGTACCAGACTTGCCTACAGGGACTCTTGTTGCTGAGTACCCATTTGGGACTTGGACTGACATTTTGGCACAGTTGACAGGTTGTGAGGCATTGGCTACAGACCCCCAGTCACCCCTGAGACCAGTTAGTCACCAACTGGCTTCAGTCTTCCAAGAAAAGGTACTTCCCTTATCATAGCCAGAAAGCTGAGTGTGGTCATGTATCTCACAGGCCTCCTCACGGACTCAGTCCTCGCACACATGCAGAACTGCATTCTGTAGTGGCGTCTCTAACTCCATGCCTCCTCACCCAAATCTTCAGGGTCTCTTTTGGTCTCAGGTGTCCCCAGCCCTTGAAGAGGCCCAGGAGGTCCCAGCCCATGTCTTACCATACCAGGGTCACCACCTCTTAACCTCTCCTAACCCGATAACCCCTGGTCCTTGTACGGCCCTCCTAACCCCACCTCCATTTGCCAGGCAGTTTCAGTTTATCCCACGTCAGCAGGGAAACCATCCTTAACCACCCCATTCCACACTAAGTACTCAAGCCCATCCCTCTCAGGACCCTTCAGTGTGTGTTTTGTTGGTTTGTTTGAACCGCAGAACTCTCTATGTTCCTGTGTTACCTAGTCTTAATTCCTTAATGCCTGGACTCAAGTGATCCATTTACTTCAGCCTCTGCAGTAGCTGGGATTATGGGTGTGTGCCATTGTACCTGACTCATAATTTATTTTAAATGACTCTGTCCACAAACAGTGGGTCCCTGATCCCAGGGCTGCTTCATCCAGGTTGGGTCCAGTGTAGAGCCAGGCTCTTGGTGTTGCTAAACATGCTGACTGTACAGTAAAAGTAAATGGATACTGGGCGGGGCTGGGACCCTCTCCCTGTTTTATAACAGAGGGTGAGGGGAGCCACCCCTCCCTTCCAAACTGTTATGCCAGACCCTGTGGCTGTCTCCGCTGGTTTTCCCACCCCTGCAACCATTTTTCTTCCAATGGAGACCCTCTTCACTACATCCTGATGCCTTTGTCTGTGCTTGCCATCTGTGTCAGCCCCAGAGGACTGTCAGCACTCTAGAGGGCAGCATTTCCCCACCCCCTGTTGTTCTTACTACCCCACCCACCCACCCCAGGGGCTAGTTAGGATGCTGGGTGCTCTGGGCCCTGGGGCCCTCCCTAGCAAATTGAAGGTTGG
>PVKN010021726.1:0-15430 GCA_004027915.1 Capromys pilorides
TCTCTACTTTGCTTTAAATGTACCTAGAAGAAGAATAAAAGAACTTTTTTGCTCTAAATGAACATGAATGACACAGTTTTGTTATGAATGTTATAGTTGAATTAACTGGGTATATAAATGTCACCTCCAAAATAGTTGTATGGTACTTCCAAACTGTCCTTTCTGTTAATCAATAATATTTGAAATTGAAATATTTGGAAAGGTTGTGATTAACTTATGAGAAAAATGTGAAATTTAAGTCGCTCGTAAGAGAGCTTAAAGAAGAAATATAAAAATATTTAGAAGAAATATTTAAGTAAGTTGATAAATTGTACCAAAATTATCTTTCATTCACCTAGACCAAAAGGACAAATTAATTTCTAAGAACAAAGGATTCAGGATGGCTATCAGTGCAAAATGGTATACAAATGAAGCTAAAATATCTCAAAGATAGGGCTGGCGAGATGGTTCAGTGGTCTAAAGCGCCTGCTTAGGAAAGCTCAGGCAACTGCAGGGACTGCAGTTCAATCCCCGGCACCAAATGCTGTGCCAGCCCCACCACCAGGGCAGGCTGAGCCAGCCACAAAATAAATAAATAAAGAAACAAACAAACACAACAAGCAAATAAATAAATAAAATTTTAAAAAATATATCTCAAAGATAGTGTGAGGCAGGGATCAGAGAAATTAAATTTTGTTCTAAGGATGTGACAGTATTTTCACTGAAATATAGTTTGTGCAAAAAATGTTAATGTCTAGTGCAAAGTTATATTTCCTTCAAAAAATGTATTCAGTCACTCAGGCAACTGGGTAGATTGACATCACAAACATATTCAGGCTGAGGCCTGGCGAGAGTCCCGTGGACATCAATGATATCACAAAGTCTGTGCTGTCACAAAGTTCCTGGCCAATGAGAGAGGACTTAGGGGTATAATAGGCAGGTCTGAGTTCTGAAGGCTTCAGAGCGCTAGTACAGCTGGTGAAGCAGGCAGTGGAGGCCACAGCCCAAAGCCAACAACCATCATGTGTGAAGAAAAGAACGAAGAGGGTTCCTATGAAGAAAACAATCAGCAACAAGAACCTGCTTCCAGACCTGAGCAACAGATAGCTGCTGGAGACGTGTATTTCGTTCTTCCTGAAGAATACATCCCATCCTCAACAGCTGAACTTCTTCAAGAACTGGCAGATTCCCTTACTGACTACATCTTGAGGCTGGTAGGCTCCGAGGGCATCGATCCACAAGACGGACAGAGAGAAGTGAACAACAACCGTGAGCATCGCCCTGTCATTCTGGATATATCCTTCTCTTTCTCGGATGACACGCCTGAGCGCAGAATCAATGGCTGACAAGTGATATACAGACCACAGTGGGAAACCTCTGAGGCTTATCCAGAGCCACGGATATCTCGTGAAACCCCACTGTTGACAACAATGAATGGTAATACAAGTTGTAAATCTTGACAATGCTTTTGGATTTGTTTCTGTCATTTTGCGAAGCGGGTGTCTAATTACATGGGGGAGCGCTGCCATACAGAGGGCATGGGTGGGAGGGAAGCTGTTATTAGTGTGAACCCTTTGAATCAGTGGTTTCAATAAGCATGGTGTGTGCAGTGGTGTCATGGCAGGAGATGGTTGGGGTAGAAAATAGTGGAGACATACTTAGTGGATCCATACAAAGAAGGCTCTGGGATGCCAGGACTTCTAGTAGGGGTTCTGTGGGTGTGCTGGACTCTCTGCTTGACACTGGCAACTGGAAAGAAGCATAAGACCACTACTGACATGGGGAAGGCTCATTAGATGCGTGAGAAGGTCTAAAGATTAAAAGGCGGTGGGCATGGATGTGTGGTGGGGGAGAAGCGTGAGAAAATGCTGGCAAGAACTGAGTTGGACATGAAGCTTGAGGTGTGGCAGGAAATTGACAAGAAAAAGTAAAAAAGGGATTTTGTTCAGGTGGATTTTTTTTTTTATTTTCCCTTATACTGCCTCATTTCAAAGATGGGTTGTAATAAAGAACATTTTCTGGAATAGTGAAAAATATTTTCCATTCTCTCTTAGAGACTGGTAAATTGCACTAGTAGCTAAAATGACTCAGGTCACTGAAGAAAAGCAATACAAATAATGTATGTTAACTATAACTTATCAAACAATATGTGTATTTATTATTTTCTGGAAACACAGTCATCAATCCCATGTTTGTATAGCATCAATTACGTTTCTTATTATCTAAAGAGAATACAAAATAGTGGAAAATACCCCCAAAACATTAGAAACAAAATAAAACTTCACCAAACAACACAATAGGAATTCAAAATTTGTTGCTGGATTACATGTTTTCTTCAACTTAGTTGTTTACATTATCAGATGTAAACACTGAAAACTGATAAAATAAGAAAGCAAAAATGTTAGTATGCACTATGAATGACATGAAAACTAATTAAACCTCAAATCCTCAAATGGTCCCCTCTGTAGAGCAGCAGAAACCAGTGTACAATTATCCAAGATATCCTGCATACATACACAAATACAAAACTTCCTCTCCATCTCCCATCCTTTTGTTCTCCCCAGTTTTTTCTTCCCTTTGAACATATAATTTCCATTTCACATAACCTATAGCCTTGAAATTTGATTTAGTCTTTTAAATACTTCTACTGGTGAGACAATATAATGTTGGCACTTGTGGGTTCAACTTCTTTCACCTATTAATGATGGTTTCTACTTTCACTCATTTACCTGTAAAAGCAGTAAATTTATCATTTCTGTAACTGTTTAATATATCATTCTGTAAAACTACCATATCTTTATTATCCATGCCTCAATTGATAGACATTTGGGTTGTTTCAAAGATTTAAGTAGGACAAACTGGGCTGTTATAAACATAGGTGCATATATATTCCTGTGATATGATGTTTTCAGTTCATTTGGAAAGATATCCAGGAGGGGGATAATTGGCTTGAATGAGACCTCCAATTCTCCGTTTTTGAGAAACTTCTACACTAGTTTCCATAGTGTTTGTACCCATTTCTATTCCTACAAACAGCGGAGAAGGACTTCTTTTCTCCCACATCCCCCTCCAGCATTTGTAATTGGTTTACCTCTTAATGATAGTCATTCTCTCTGGGGTGAGATGGAATCTTTGTGTTGCTTTAATATGCATTTCTTAAATGAGCTATGATGTTAAACATTGTTTCATATGTTTGTATGTCATTTGTATTTTGTGATCTGAGAAGTGAATGTACATATCAGATGCTGATTTGGGGACTGGGTCGTTGAATTTTGGGGGCCTGATTTTTTTTTCAAATTTTTGTATGTTGTACATAGCAGTTCTTTAGCTGAGGGACAGTTGGCTATATAATTTTCCCAATTTCGGTGTTTCATTTTTCTCTGTTGGAGATTTCTTTTGCACTGCAGAAAATTTTCAAAAAGATAAGATCCTAGTTGTTAACTCTTTGAAGTATTTTCCCTGTGCTTCACGTTTTTCATGAACTCTCTAATACATCTATATTTTAAGATTTCTACTTATATTTTCCTCTAGAAGATGCAATACTTCTGTTATAATATTTAAATCTTTGATCCATTAAAATTTTAACTTAGTATATGGTTATACACCTGAATCCAACATTAGCCTTCAGCATGAGGAAAGCCAGTTTTTCTGGCATCATTTGTGAAAGAGGCTATCCTTCTTCCAATAAATATGTTTGATCCTTTTGCCAAAGCTAAGGTGTCTGACTGTGTTTGTAGTTGCTTCTGCTTCTTCTAATCTGTTCCACTTATCCTTAGGTGTGTATTTTTGCGAGTAACATGCTGATTTTACTACAGTAGCTTTGTAGTATCATTTTTGGACAGGGATTGTGATTCTTCCTGCCATTTCTTTGTTGCCCAGTATTGCTTTTGCTATCCTACTTCTCTTACTGTTACAGGTGAATTTCAGGAATATTTGTTGTAGAACTGTGAGTTATATTAACAGTACTTTAATCTGTATTACATTCAATCATTATAACAATTTTGGCAATGTGGCCTTTTTCACATTATTTGTTCTTCATATGGAAGAACAAGGAGTCCTGTCTCAGCTACTCTTCTATCATTGCTGGGACAAATACATGACACACAAAATGAAGGAAAGAAAGATTTGTTTATCTCACAGTTACTGGAGATTTCAGTCCATACTCAGCTGGCCCCAAGGCTGAGTGGCACAAGGCAGGGAGCATCCATTTCATGGTGGCAAAACAGCAACAATGGCAACAGAGAGAGTCTGTCTCACTTATATTACATTCAGGTTATCTTCTTTAGGCTATCTGCCTCAGGCCACACCCATAATACCAACAGCACTTAGACCCATTATCTCATCCTTGGATCACCCATAATCTCAGTGGATGATGAGGTACTCTCAAAGTTTAGAAGGTCCGGCCACATGACTTCATCAGACTTTGGGCAGACAACTAGACACAAACTGTAACATTCCTCCCCTGGACCCCCAAGGTCTCATGCACATCCCTTTGTGCAAAAGACATTTTAGTCCATTTCTAAGAGTCTTCAGAATCCCAACAGTTTCAGCATTGCTGAAAAGTCCCCAGGTCTCCTGCAAGATCCAAGTCAAACTCTGAATTGTGAGCTCTTATATAAAAAACAAGTAAAATACATCCAACATTCAAAGGCACAAGATAAACATTACCACTCCAAAAGTTGCAAACAGTGGGAGAATACAAAAAAAAGTGTTACCAACACAAGAACAAAATCCAGTAGTGCAAACATTAAATCCCATAGTTCTAGCTGGAACATCTGAAACAGAGTGCACTGAGTTGTGTTCTCCAAGGGCCTTACATGGCTCCACCCCTACAGTGCTCTTGGTGGAAGCTCCCACAGCTTCTCTCTTAGGCCAACTTTACTTCCTCCTTGCAGTTTCCCTTAGATGATCCACACTCCTGGCTTTTCCAGACTTCTAGTGTTTCCACTGAATAGGCTTTCACTCACATGCTTACACTCTGCCCTCTCAGGGACACATGGCTTGGCCTTCTGGGCCTTCTGGAATTGAGGTGGAAGCTTCTGTGAGCACCTAAAAGCAATGTCACATGGATGATGCCAAGGTCTGTTGCCAGCTGGAGCAGTAGCCAGGCTTCCTTCTCTCTTGGCTGGAGGGCTCAAGTTGCTGGATGTCTGAGCACTCTGACCTTGATTCTGAGAAACAAATTCTTCATGCCAGCACCATTTTGGAACCTGATATGGGTGCTGCCACTATGCTGGAACATAGGGCTCTGCATCTTTCTTATCAAGGCACAGTCTCTCTCCCTTGCAGTTATGAGGCTGCAAGGGGTGTTGACCTGTGATCTCCTGTGATGCCCTCGGGCCCTCTTTTCCATTCTCTGGTTCCTTCACAGAAACGGAGATCCTTTTAGCTGAATCTTTGCAGTCAACAACATTCCTAATACCTCTTTTCTGGCTAACCATATGATATTTTAAATCATTCTGCTGCACTCTTTGTTCTGAATTTTCAACAAAATTCTATCTAAAAGCCCCCAATAACAGCCATGCCACCACCCCAATAGTTTGCTGCTTGAAATATTTTTTGAAAGATTAATCAGTTCAACATACTTAATCTCAGTCTTAGCCAAAGTATCTAGATATGAGCAAAATTCAGTCTTTGGTTCAAGCCATAGCACAAATCATCTGGAGCCCAACAACCATGCAGTCCTTCTTCCCAGCAGAAACCTTCTCAGCCTGGTCTTTACAAGAAGGCCTTCTGTCAGTCTTCTGGTCTGAGCTGTGCCAAGAATCTCCCAAACAGAACAGTCAGTGCAGTACCAGCTCTTCACAAGTAGATGAACTCTTCAAACCTTTCCTATATCTTCTCATAAGCCATTCTTTATAAGCAGGCTTCCAGACAGTCTTCCGGCCTGAGATCTGACCAGAATCACCCCTACAGAACAACTGCATCTTTTCCAGCACTTCAGAAGTAGATGACCTCTCCAAACCTTCCCTTTCTCTTTCCTTCATAAACCACTTCCAAAATTTTGTAATCCACATGTTCAGGTTAGTCACAGCAATGACCCCACTTCTCTGGTACCAAATTCTGTCTCACTTACTCTTTTCTCACTGTTGAGACAAATACCCTACACTCAAATGAATGAAGGAAAGGTTTATGTAGCTCACAATAACTGGAGGCTTCAGTCCATATTAGGCTGGCTCCGAGGCTGAGTGTCACAGGGCAGAAAGCATCCATTTCATGGTGGAGGAATAGCAACAATGGCAACAGAGAGAGAGTTTGTCTCTCTGTCTCACTTATATTACATTCAGGCTGTCTTCTTCAAGCTAATTGCCTCAAGTCACACCCATAATCCCAGCAGTACTCAGACCAATAATTTCATCCTTGGATCACACATAATTCCAGGGGATGATGAGTTAATCTCATACTCTAGATGTCCCCGCCCCATGAGTGCACAAGGCTTTGGGGGGACAACTAGACACAAACCATAACAAGGATCTTTTCATTTTCTAAAATCTTTGAAATCTTTTTGGATTATTATAATTTTCACTATACAAATGATTTCCTTCTTTTGCTGATTGCTTCCTAATCATTTTAATTTTTGATGTTGTTAACAGTTTTGTTTCTCTAATTTCTCTGCAAGTGCACTTGTTATTTGTGTATACAAATGCTGTGGATTTATGGGTGTTGCCTATGTATTCTGCCGTGCTACTGAATTTGATTATTAAACCAAGTCCCTTTTTGGAATTTTTGTGATCTTCCATGTAAAGTATCTTGTCATCAGTGATTATATCATTTCACTTCTTTCTTTCCGGTCATTGGTCAATAAATTCTCTCTTCTCTAATTGCTATGAATAATGTTTTCTGAACTATACTGATTAACAATTCTATCAGTTGAAATCTTACTCTTGTACTTGAGTTCAGAGTAAAAGTTTTCTATTTTTCTTCAGGTAATTGATGTTGGTTGTTGATTTTTCGTAGATGGCTTTTATCAAGTTGAGGTAACAATCATTTATTCTGATGTTTTATAGCTTTTGTATCCTGAATAAGTGTTGAGCTTTGTCAAAAGCTTTTCCTGCATCTTTTGAGATGGTCATGTGAATTTTGTCTTTGTCTCTTTTGATGTGGTGCAACAACATTTATGGATTTGCATATATTGAGCCATTCATCCATTCCTGGGATGAATTCCACTTGAATGTGGTTTATAATCTTTATTTGCTGCATTTTCTTTGCTATTTTTTGAGGATTTTTGCAGCTATACTCACTCAGGAGATTGGCCTGTGGTTCTTGTTTTGTTGTTGTTGGGCCTTTCCCTGGTTTTGTTACCAGAGTAATACTTGCCTTGTGGAATGAGTGTGGGATATTTTTTTTGCCTTTCAAGTTGTAGCAGTTGGGTGATTGTGTCAACTTGGGAAGCTAAGAGTTTAACTAAATTGGCTCAGCAATTCTACACCCTATGGTGTGGAGGCCACACTCTAGAATAACAGATCATTTAAAGGATAATGAGAAAGTATAGAAAGTAACATTCTTCCTTGGAGTTCCAGTTTTCACTCAGCTTGGAAGTCATCTCTTGTCTCTAGTGCAGAATCTTAGCTTCTGCTTTGAATCATTCAGCCTTCTGCTCTAGACTCATTAGCCTTCCATCATAGATCCAACAGCATCCTGATATGGACTCATAGAATACTGCAGTTTGCTCTAGGCCTTGAAATGAATCCTTCAGTCTCCCATGTGCAAATGCCCTCTGCACAATTCCTCATCCAATCTATGGCTGACAGTCATAAACCAATCTTGGAATTTCTTACACATTTGTACAACTTGTGTTGCATCTGTACCTCTAGTAAAATTCTGACCAATACACAAGTTAATTGAAAATTTGAGACAACTTGGCATTTAGTGTTTTCTAAATTTCTTGGAGAATTCAGCTATGAAGCCAGGAAGATCTGGGCTTTTCTTTATTGGTAAGATTTTATTAGGCTTTCAATGTCATTAACTGATATTTGGTGATTAAGAATACTTATATCTTCTTTATCCAGCTTTCATAGATCATATGTATGCATGAGTCTGTCTATCTCTTGTTTTCCATCGTGTGTAGCTGGAAGTAGGCACTGATGATGACCTGAATTTCTGTAGGATTCATGATGATTTTTCCCTTTCCATTTCTTATTCCATCAATGGAATTTTTTCTTTCTTTTTTTGGTAAGGTTGGCTTCAGGTTTGTCATTTTTTTTTTTATTCTTACAGAAAATCAACTTGTGAATTTATTATTTGCCTTGTTTTTGTTGTTTCCATTGCATTAAGTTCTCTTCTGATTTTTGTAATTTCCTTTCTTCTTTGGGCTTTAAGCTTGACTTGCTCTCCTTTTCCCAGGTGCTTGAGTTATAGCTTAGGATGGTTTATTTGGGATCATTCTTTTTTCCTGAGTTTAGGATTTACAGCTATAAATTTACCATTTAAGATAGCTTTCATTACATCCCACAGATCCCACTAGCTTGTACCTCTATTTTCTCTTGACTGTAAATATTTTTTAAAGTCTTCTATAACTTAATATATGACTCATTGATTGTTCAGTGAGGTGTTATTTTCCATGTGTTTGGAGATCTTTTTGCATTTTGTTTGGCAATAATTTCAAATTTCATTGCATCGTGTTCAGAAAATTGGTATGGAATAATATTAGTTTTTTCACAATTACTTAAGCATGCTCTATGTGATAGTATATGTTCTGTTTTGCAGAATGTCCCAAGTGCAGCTGAGAAGAATGTGTATTCTGACCTTGATAGGTAGAACACTCTTTAAAGTTCCACTATGCCCATTTCTTCATGAGTTTCATTTTAGTTCAGTTATTTCTTCACTGAATTTTTGCTAATTTGGTTTATCTTTTTGGGACAGTGGTGTGTTAAAGTCCCCCATTTCAATTGTATTATTGCTCATTTGATTTTTCATCTCTGTTAAAATTGGTATCATGTAATTTGTCCTCCTGTGTTGGGTGCATATGTATTTATGGTTGCCATCACTTGCTCTTGCCTTTTTCTCTTAACAAGTGTGTGACAACCTTCTTTTTAATTTTATGAATTTCAATGAGAAAGAAATAACAATGTAACAGTTTCAAAACACATTAGTAGGACAGCCACAATCATTAATACAATCCATATTGTTGTCTTCATAGTAGTTTTTCAGAGTACAAGATGCAGACATAACTTTTCTAAACACTATTAGTGCAAGTCTTTCTTCTCATTGAATTAAGAGAAAGAAATTGTATGTATAGTCCATAATAGTGGGTTATCAGCAGAACTGGCAATGTTGGAAGCTATCTTCTTTATCTGCTTTAATAATTTATAGTTTGAAGTTGGCCTTTTCAGCAATTAATATGGCCACTTCTTGTTTCTGGGTTTCTCTCCCATCTAGTATGGTTTTTCTATTCTTTGACTTTCAGTTTATAATTTTTTATGTATATGTGTTATTTTCTATGTAATTTAATTTTGGATTTTGTTTCTTGATCAATTCTACCAGTCTGTTTCTTTTGATTGGTGAACTGAGGCCATTTATATTGATGGCTACAACTGGTGTGTATTGGCATATCTTTATCATGTTATTTTTCTGCTGTAAGTTCCCTAAGTTTTCCCTCTGTTCAGTTGTTTGCTCTGCTTAATGGCTCCTTTTTGTTATTATTTTTGAAATTGTGGTCATTTCTATCCCTGTAGTATCTAACAGCATTCTTTGTAGGGTTGATTTAGTGGCCACGAATTTCTTTGGTTGTATTTTGACATGGAAGTATTTTATCTCTTAATTAAATTTGATAGATCATTTTGTAGTGTGCATTATGTGGGTTAAAAGTTGTTTTGATTCACAACATGAAATATCTCCCTCCAAGCTGATTTTGGCTTGACTTTTTTGTTGCTGTTGTTGTTGAGGAATATGGCATGTTTCTGATGGGCTTTCAGTTATAGGTGATCTTGGTTTTTATTTTTTATTTTTCTTAAATTTTCCTTACTTTTAATAAGAACAATGAGACAGATTCAAGACAGGTTAGTAGTACAGCCACAATAATTAATATAATGCATATTGTTGTCTTTGTAGTAGTTATTCACAGTACAGGATGTAGACATGATAATTTTTCTAATCACTTGGTACAATTATTTCTCATTGAAATAAGAGAAAGTAGTTATATGTTTTTCTCTAACAGCTTTTAATGTTCTGTGGTTTTTCTGATTTTCTGGGATATTTGTTTTTATCTTTCTAGTTCTAGATCTATTTTTATTATGGCTAATTTCAGTTCTACATGCCTCACTAGATTGTATGTTTGTTTTCTCATGTTTGGAAAATTTTCTGCTAAGCCTGAGGTATAGAATTAGTGTATTTCTTTGTTCTCATTCTTTAATCCTAATGTAGATCTTCACTGGTATAAATTTTCCTCTGAGAACTGTTTTCATTTCATCTCACAAATTCTGGTAAGTAGTATTTGAATTTTTGTTGGATTGTAGATGATTTTTCTATTTCTTGTTTAATTTCATCTGTAATGGACTTGTTGATGAGGAAGGTGTAATTTAAATTTCTAAGTGTTAATGGGATATTTGCAGTTACTTTAGTCATTCATTTCTAGTCTCATTGCACTCTGCTCACATAAAGGCATGGAGTAATATCAGTGTTCTTGCATTTACTTAAGTGTGATTTGTGGACTAGTATGTGGTCTATTTTAGAGAACATCACATGCGTACCTGAAAAAAATGTGTATTCAGATGTTGTTGGGTGGAGCACTGTGTAAATGTCCACTAAGTCCATTTATACAAAAATTTGATTCAGCTCTGCTACCTCTTTGCTAAGTTTTATCTAGTGCACATATATGTTTGAGATAGTGGGGTGAGAATGTTCTCCAATAATATTGTTATTCAATGTTAAATTTTTATGTCATTTAACATTTGTCTTTAATAGTTGATCTTGTGCATGCATATTTATGACTGTTATCACTTCCACTTTAAATGATCTCCTAAGATATATTAGGGCCCTTCTTTATCTCGTTTCATTTTTCTTAGTTTGTGTTTTGTTCTCCTTTCTTTTTCTTTTTTTCTATGTGTGTGTTTTAGGAGAGGGTCTACAGGGTATGCCTACATAAGTTGGATTTATAGTAATCCTCTTGTTTTCAGTCTCCAAAGCACAAGGATTACAGGCACATGCCACCACACCAAGTCTCAGTCCTTGTCTAAGCATGCCTCAGGGGCGGGGATGCCCCAGAATGCTGGAGATTACACCCTGGCTGCGGTAATCTGACTAAGCAAGTGCTTTAGTCTGCTGAGCTATCTGGCCAGCCATGATCATTCTTCATTTGAAGTTCACACTTCCTTCAAACAGAAAAACTACCCCTGCTTTTTTCCTGAGCTCCTGCTACATGTCGTGTTGTTTGCCATTCTTTGACTTTCAGGCTATCATTTTTTTTAGTTAAATGTGTCTCATATTTTGCATATTGTTGAATTTTACTCTGCATTCACTCTGCCAGTACAGTTCTTTGAATTGGTAAGTTGATGATGTAGCCTGGCTAGCATTTAAGGAAATGGAGTGTAATGAAGGTGTCCCAGGGACAGCTGTAGTCTGTCGCTGCCAGGTGATAGATAGCAGCTTTACCTGTGGACTTTACCTGTTTGTTACTTTCTCCCTTGCTTGTAATGCTAATGGTTGACCCCTGGGTGAACCTGATGATAGGGAAGGGATGGAGGTTAATGGAAATCGTGGTCACCTTCATGCCTAAGCACATGGTCCTCCTTTACTAGAATGATTGTGCACGAGATCACGCTGACTACACAAAATAAAGCTGATTTGCTTCAGGGGTTCTTTGCTTACAGAGGGATGAATCTCAATGAGTCGTCTAAGCTACTGTCATCAGGTTTTCTTGTCATTCCTTTCAGCACCGACACATAACATTA
Organism: Capromys pilorides; assembly: GCA_004027915.1. NCBI lineage: Eukaryota > Metazoa > Chordata > Mammalia > Rodentia > Capromyidae > Capromys > Capromys pilorides. The sequence goes on from PVKN010021726.1 coordinate 11,868, forward strand.
CAAGTGACGTGCAACTCAGGGCATGAAGGATGACCAGGGGTGAGTTAAGAGAGGCTTTACTGAGTGGGAAAACTATGCCTCGAGCAGGCAAGATGACTGGCAAAAGTTCAGAGAAATGGGAAATTGTGCTTTAATAGAAGATGAGTATGTCCATCTTATTTGACATTACTCGAAGGAGCGGGCATAGAAGTGAAACCAAAAAGTTTTGAAGAATTATTTTTTTACTCATAAAAAAAGACATTGTGGTTTCAGCCTTTAGGAAAAGCTGCTCTAGACTTAAAAGTTTGGAAGCAGGTTACAGAAGCTCTGCACAGAGTGCACCAGCAAGAAGAGCCTGCTCCTTTAAGTGTGTGGTGTACATATAACATTATCTCCTTCTCTTTGGAGCCCCTGCAGTCTGACTCTGAGGAATCAAGTCTGCAGCCTATTCCTCAGACTCAGAAAGGCAATCTTTTAAAGGGTTCAGTTCATGAGGACACTACGGAACATGAAGACAGCACCACATCTCTTGATTCATCCTTGCCTGGTGAAGAGCCCAAAATGGAGAATTCGAAAGTAAAGCAGGCATTTCTGGCCTTTCGCCCTCTGTCCTTTGATTCTGAGGACTCTTTGAAAGTTTGGGAAAATGAGCTGGAGAAAGAGGCAAGTAGTACCCAGGAGTTTTTCCGTCATGTAGAACATTTGACCCAGTCGCTATTCAAATTGGTGGAGCAACTGGATATTTCAAATTCACCATCAATATTTTCTAAAATTCAACCTCTGCTTCCTCCATTAACTAATCCCTCAGCTCCTCCATATGAGTATGAGCAACCTGTTTCAGCTGTTGTGTTTAGAGTACAGTGACCCAAGCTTTATTGCAGGGAAGGAACCAGGGAGACTCAGAGGCTTATAAAAGACCACTGGGAGTTTGCCCTGTTGTGGTTCAGCAGCACCCTGCAAATGAGCAACACCCAAATGGTTATATACAGTGGAATTGTCAGCCTCTATCTTTTCAGATAGTCAAAGAGTTGAAGCAGGCTGCTATAGCATATGGAATGCAATCCAGTTATGTTGTTGGCCTCTTACAAGGATTGGCAGATGAGCATAGGCTTATTCCTCATGATTGGGAAATGTTATGCCATACTGTATTGGAACCAGGACAATATCTTCAATTCTGTACCGGGTCGAAAGATGAGGCAGAAACCCAAGACAGGATAAACAGATCAAAGTCTACCTGTCACAATAAGGACAGATCAGTTTACTGGCTCAGGTGTATGGTTTGGTGTTGTGGCTCAACTTCAGTATGATGATGCGGACATTGTTCAGACATGCTTATAATGCTTCAGAGCATGAGAGAAGGTAGAAAAACCTGGAGATGCTCAAAAGTCTTTTGCTAAAATAGTACAGTCTCAGAATGAGCCTTGTTGATTTTATCTCTTGGTTAAAGGAGGCAATTAATAAAACAGTCCAACAACTTGATCTTCAGGATTTGTCATTACAAACCTTGTATTTTGAAAATGCTAATTCAGAATGTGGAAAGGTTATATGCCCATTGAAGGCTTAAGGTGCTCCGTTGGAGGAATATGTTAAGGCTCATGCAGATATTGGTTCTGAATCTTATAAAGCTAATTTACTGGCTGCCGCTTTCATTCAGACAGCCTCTTCCTAAAATCCAGCAAGCTCCATTACCTACCTGGGGACAAATCCAAAAACTCATTTGATCTCAACAATAAAGTTCACCTGCTATTGCTGTCAGAAACCAGGCCAGAATAAGAGGGACTATCTTAAGAAGCTCACAAGCCATGCCTTGATTGCCAAGGCAGCCATTAGAAGTGAGACTGCACTCTGAGGCAAAGGCCCCAGAGCTCACACTCAGCTTCTCAGATCGTCCAGTAGGACTGAAGGGCACTGGGCCTGCCTGTTCCCTCTGGCCAGACAGTCTATGATACTCGCCCTGATTTTTCAGCATGAAAAATAAGAAAAGGGGGGAAACGTAGCCTGGCTGACATTTCAGGAAACTGAGTGTAATGAAGGGGACCCCAGGGCAGCTGTGGTCTGTTGCTGAAAATCCTGGAAAGCTGGGACTCCAGGTGATAGATAACAACTTTGCATATGGGCTTTCTGTTTGTTGCTTTCTCCCTTGCTTGAAATGCTATTGGTTGACCCTTAGATGAACTCGATAATAGGGAAGGGATGGAAGTTAACATAGATCATGGTCACATTGCTGACTAAGCATGTGGTCCTCCTTTAATGATTACGGACGAGATCGTGCTCACTACCCAGTATAAAGCTGATTTGCTTCAGGGCTTCTTTGCTCACTGAGGGACGAATCTCAGTGAGTCCTCTGAGCTACCTTCATCATGTCTTCTCGTTCCTTTTGGCACCAACACAAAACATTACAACAATTATTTATCCTTAGGGGAAGTATGCAGGTGTAGTCATTCTATCCTTTGTCTTGAGGTCTGATCTTTACAGAATGTGCCTCCTCCCTAGCTATAACATATTCTCCTCTGCCCTGGCTTCTGTGAGGGTCTACCTCTGTCTGACTACCCATACTATTTCTTTCTTTTAATTTTTTCGGGACCAGGGTTTAAACTTGCGATCTTGCACTTGCCAGGCAGGCACTTGTGCCACGGAGCTATCTCCCCTGCCCCCAGTATTTCTTACTAACTTAGCTGTCTATAACATTGGAAATACTCTCTAAGGGTGTACTCCTGGAAATCTCCTAGTTTTGTATTCAGTGACATTTTAAATTGAAATCAGATATAGTGGGAATACGTACATTATGAAAGGGAAAATGCTACAAGTCCCACCTCCACAATTAAGAGCTGACTGTTAAATGTCAGGGTAGAGCCTGAGAAGCTACTGTGTCTGCCAGAACAGGCAGGATTGAAACAAACAGTGGTATCTTTACAGCAGGCTGGGTGTGCCTGGTCAATGGCGAAAAGGCTGTTGCCCATGAATGAAGGAAGAAAGTCAGCTTTACAGAGTCATGTAGGAATGGGAAGGGTCCGCTGCTGGGCTTGGTGCCTCTGGCAGGAAGCACCTGGGGGAAGTACAGGAAGAAAGTAGCATTTTGTTGAATTACAGAGTGGCATTCTATATACTTACAGGGATTCCTGCTGGCCTGAAATCCAGGCCTGGGATTCATCCCCATAAGTAGATGTATTTTAATCTGTTGGGCTGAGTGAGTTTGCTTTCCTGTTTAATTTATTATTATTATTATTATTATTATTATTATTATTATTATTATTATTTACAATAGTTCATATATTGCATAATGCTGTCTTCACCATAGTTGTTCAGAGTACAGATGCAGACATAATTTCTTGTCTAAATATCATTAGGACAGATATATCTTTTCCCTGCACAAAGAGAAAGTAGTTGTATAGTCCAATAGTACATTACAGTAGTGGATTATCAGCTCATCTGGCATTATCAGAAGCTATTCCCGTGGGCCTTTTACAAATCAGCATGTTGATATGGCTTTCCTTTTTATACCTTGTGGTTAGACATTTCTGCTGGATGCTTCAGCCTAAGAAAAAGCAAGACCTATGATACAAAAATATGTAACTTTTGTATTT
>PVKN010021727.1:0-15422 GCA_004027915.1 Capromys pilorides
CCAGGTCAGACCCTGGAACCAAGTGGCCAATTGCGGGACAATCAAAAAAGTTAGGCTAATGCTTGTAGATTCATTTATAACATCACTTCTACTTTGACTCTGATTTAGATCCCTGCCCTTTGGCTACGTAAGGTGCTAGCCCTTGAGGAAGGTGAAAAAGAGCACATGACTGTTATTTCTGTGATAGGTGCAACTTGTTTTTTTTTTTTTTTTTTCTTTTAAATGTATTTGGTTGTTGCAGGGTCTCACTACAGAGCTCAGACTCGTGGTGATCCTCCTACTTTTAGCCTCCCCAGCGTTGGGATTGCAGGCATGTGCCACCACACCCAGACTCTGTGGGAGGCTCAGCCTGCCCTGAGGGCAGGGCTGGCACAGCGTGTGGTGCCAGGGACCAAACCGCGGGCCCTGCTGTCTTAAAGTTAAAAGTTAAGAGCTGGCGAGATAGCTCAGCGGACTAAGCGCCTGCTTTGGCAAGTGCAGGGGCCAGGGTTCGATCCCTGATGCTGCATGGCATGCAGGTCCAGCCCCTGGGGCATGCGGAGCTGGTGACTGCATCCGGGTGTGGTGGTCCACGCCTGTAATCCCAGCGCTGGCGAACATGACAACAAAAGGACCACCAGGAGTATGAGCTGTGTAGTGAGACCCTGTACCAAATACATAAATCGAAAAAAAAAGTTAGAAGTTGAAAAAAAAGAGATAAAACCAGGAGTGGTGGAAGATACCTGCAATGGTAGCACGCAGTGAGGCAGAGGTGGGGATCACAAATCATTCAGCAAGGCATCGCTTCAAGATAAAAATACAAATATCTGGGGAATGTAGGTCAGTGCAGAGTCCCTGGGTTCAATGCCAAGTACTGCGAAAAGAAAAAAAATGAATTGAAAAATAAAATCTGAAAGACTCTAGGGGACATCGCTGTCCTTTCCAGCTGGCCTTCCTCGCCTCTCTGGAATCCTCTCCCGCCACTCTCTACACTTGGCTAAGGGACGTGAGCAGTTCAGTTCCCAAGACCCCAAGCGCGAAAGCAGAGGTCTCATTTTCCCAGGCAATTACTGCCGAGCCAGCACACCTTGGCTTTGCGGAGTCAGCCTCTCCTCCTAGCAGCTTGCCCTTCTCTTCACCTTTTCAAGCAGTACAGCCCAAGTGGAACTGGCTTAATCTCCCTACTGTTCAGATCAAACCAGACCTTGCTGTTTCTCCTCACCGACACACAGTGGCGCTGTTGGCACTCGAGCGCGTCTAACCGCTCAGGCTGAGCAGCTCCAGCTCCCCGCAGAGCCCGCTGGGGACATCCCGGGACTGTCAGGCGCGTTCAGTCTCCAGCTTGGCGATGGCTCCTTATTCTTAGAGCTCAGCCCTCCCAGTTCACAGCCCGAGCGTCCTTGCAGGTCCTCCTCTCCTGGGACTGCCTACTTTAAACATACTTCAAACGAGGGCGCTGCTGGCTCCTCTTTCCTGCCCTGCCAAGCGCGCAGCATTCTGAAAGATGCTCTGCTTGGAGATCCAAGGTGTCTGCACCCATTTTTCTGGAAGAAATGTGAGAAACAGCAGTTCCGGGGTGCCTTCCTGGCCTCTCATTAGATAAAAGAACCGAGTCTTGTATTACTTCATGTACTCAACTTATCGAATAAATATCAAGTGCCTGTTTTGTGTGGCTTCTGCCCTGGGGATTAAGAAAAAAGTGAAGCTCAGGTGGGCATGGTGGCACTCATCATCGCAGCATCCTGGGAGGCTGAGGCAGGAGGACCGCAAGTTCAAACTCAGCCTGGGCAACTTAGTAACTTAGTTAAACTGGGGATATAGCTTGGTGCAAAGATCCTGGGTTCAAACTCTACTACATTAAACAGCAGCAGCAACAGCAGCAGCAGCGGCGGCAGCAGCGACAACAATCCATGGCAGAGTTTTTTGCTACAAATGTCAAAGCAGAAGCCTCCAAGCTATTTAAGATTGACGAAGGCTTCGTAAGCATAGGGTTCTAAAGGTGCTTATCCGCGGCAGACAGACCTTGAATGGAGGCCTGGGTGTTTCTTTTCGAGACAGCAGCAAATGGAGGCCCCAGGTGTGAGCAGGGGCGCCTCCTGCCTTGCCACGGTTCCCGCCGATGCACCTGCCACGCATTCCCCCGTTGCATCTGCCTACCTGGCTGTGAGTCCCAGGAGGGCAAGCGCCCTGCCTGTGTCCCCAGGTTTTGGTGGATTCTCAGCTTGAAAAACTGGGAATTAATGGAGAAGACTAATCTACGAGCAGCAGGTGACTCATTATTGAGCCTCTTAAGCAGTGCAGTGGCTGTTCCCCTGGCTGGGTGGCGGCAGGAAGCAGCGATGGAATCTGCCTCCAGAGGGGTTAAGCAGAGCCTAACGTGCTAGGCCGAGGGTTTCTGCTTTATGGAGAAGGCAGAGGGGAACTGAGCGATGTACTGACCAGAGCGATAATACAATGGCGTTTGTGCCTGAGGGCGAGCCTCCAGCAGTGTGCAAGGAGAGGGACAGCGGGGAGGCTCTTGCTGTAGTCTGGCCAGTGGCAAAGAGCTTGATATGCTTTAAATCTAAGAGGTCAGGCAAAATCTCATGTGTATGGAAGGCGAGTGGATCATGGGGCAGCTATGTTCATCAGCAGATTCAACAAATGATGAATTCTTGGCTCAGCTTGCTGTCAGGAGGTGGGGCTTCGCCACAGGCAGTCACTGGGGGCGTGGCCTTGTCATTGGCTCCTCCCCCTCTCTGCTTGCGCTCCCATTGGTTGAGCGGGTCTCCTCCACCAGCCCCTGCCACTGTGCTGTTTCTGCCTCAGAGCCACTCGTCCAAGAACTGAAGCTGCGAGCCAAAGTAAACCTGTGTTTTTCAGATTGTGGTTATTGGGCACTTTGTCTCAGCTGTGGGACAGCTAACTCATGAGAAAGTGTCTGATCCTGAGGCCACGCACCAGGACTGGGACAGGGAAGATAAGCACCTGGAAGAGCAGGGAAGACAGATGGGATGTGGCCAGCAGGAGGGCCCTAGCATCCTCGCAGGAGGGCTGGGCAGAGGTCGCACACATTCGTGACTGGAAGACTTCTCGAACTTCTCAGAACACCGTTGTCTAGCGGCATAGCCTGTGTGGCGTGCAGTGTCTCCATGAATCCATGACCTGTATATTTGAATCTGCTGTTGTTAGGCTTTGGGCGTGATGGGCCTCCAAGCCCGTGTGCTGGGGGCTCAGTCCCCAGTGCAGCAGTACCCAGAAGAGGCGTGTGGCAGGAGCAATTGGATCCTGAAGGCCTCACAAGCGGGCTACTCCTCCAGTGCAGCCCGTACCCCCATGGGCTAACCAGGAAGCACAGGCCAGCTGGATGCAATAGGTCGCGGGAGACTCAGCTTTGAAGAATATATGCAGTCCTCGCCCCACTGCCACTTTCTGGCCACATGAGGTGCCGTTTCCCCCCACCATGTCCTTCTTACCATGATGTTTTTGCTTCATCACAGGCCCGAAGAAGTATCAGCAGACAACCATAGGTGGAAGCCTCTGCAACTATGAGCCCAAAGAAACCTTTACTTCTTTAAGTTTCTCTTCTTAGGTATTTTGTCACAGGGATAGAAGGCTGCTAGCACAGATGGCTTTCACTCCTTCCGTCTCTTTCAGGGACATTGCCCTGCTTTCTCTCCTCATATGGTGAGGGACAACAGGGCTCTTTGGGGGGGCATTCCCTTGAGAGAATTCTCAGGCTTGTTTTCTGTTGCCCAGATTGTGTCACATCAAATCTTGATAAGAGAGAGGCGGAAGAGCAGAGGGAGTGTGTGAAGGTGACTGGAGGGGCAGCGGGTGGAGTGGAGGCTTGGCTATCCCGCGTGGGATGGAGCCATTAAAGGGGAACTCCCCTTTCCATCTGCATAGAAACAAGCAAGGGCCTGCCATCGGGGCATCTGTCAGTGCCGAGCCTTTCCACCTGCCCTGCTGAGCCTGGCACGGTGTTTGTTTCAGGACTTGCGCTTACGCAGGGGTGAAGCTGAGAAGGAGGAAGATTATCGGATTCCACTGCCAAGTTTTCTTTCATTTCCTCCCGCATAGACATCCAATGCTCGCGGAAAGAGCCTCAGGGTGCTCTGGAGGCCTCTGGACAGCTGTCCACCTCCTGGGACGGGTGACAATCCAGCCCTGGGGCCCGGCCCTGTAGGGTGGCTGGAGACTGCGCTCCCTGGTGCTGCCCTGGTCTGCTTAGCCCTGTCAGTCTGTATAACATTCCACTCTGCCATTGATTTTAATGTCTTTCTACACTAATGAGACATGTTATTACTAATCTTTGGTAATCACCACAAGGGGCCTGTGAAAAGTCTCTGAGATTTCAATCTAGATTAAAAATAAGAAACATTATCACCTCCGGGAAAATGCAAAGAAAGCACATGTTATTTTAATGTTTAAATCAATAAAGCTGTCCTGCTTCTGTTTTGTGTTAGTATTGATGAAATTTATAAAAATCCCATTTAAACTTCCTCCTGTCCATCTCATCCCTGTAGGGGTGAGCGATTGATTTCTCGGAGGGCATCTGATGGGGACCTCGTGCATCCGGGCACTGTGGCAGGGGTGTGGGGTGGGGGGAGGGGCTGTGAGGACCTATTTCCAACTCCTTTATTTTGATTTCCATTGATTCTTCTTATTAAAAAAGGCTTTGAAGCCACAAGAAAGGGAGAGAGGAAATCCTTTCTTCCTTAATTAATCTCTCTTCCAATTGCTAGATTGCAAACTTTGATTGCAAAACAACCTACGTGCCCTGGGCTGATTAAATCACAGCATCTTAACAAGGAGTCCTACCAGAGAGTGGAGAAAAGAAATTATCTTCAAACGAGGGAGCGCCATCCAGCACGTTCTCTCAAACAATTGAACCTAATGTATTGACACACACAGAGAAATGAGCCTCCTTTAATGTTCTGTGGAGACAGACTGTAATTTGTAATGTCTCTGATCAGAAATGGAGGTGGCATATGGACTTCAAGTGAAGTAAAGTGCAGTTAACTTTTTCCAGGTGGTGTGAGAGGGGAGGAGGAGGAGGAGGAACTGAACACGTTTCTATCACCAAGGTGATGCTGGCATCAGTGACGAGGACAGCTTGTGCACCCGGGAGGGTGTCACCACGTACCACAAGCTGGGGGGTGGCCTGCTTTTGCATGTCCTATGTGTATGGAGGACCTAGTGCAGGTAGTTGTGGGCCAGGGGCTAGAATATGCTCCTTTCTCAGCTCTACCCACCTGCCTGAAAGCTCTTGGTTCCAGGATTGGTGGTGCTTTGGCTCCAGGGATAGCAGAAACTTTAATGAGCTTTTGGTATTAATCCAGCTTTGCCCCAAGAGGAGCAATTCTGAGCTGCTGTGATGCTGATGTTCCTGGAATATTACTGATCCTGGACCCTAATCGTTGCTTTGTGCATGTGAGGTGTGATAAAGATATACAGTGGATAGGCAAAGTAAAAATAATTATTATCATAAAAGACATGGTGCCGTTAATCCTCAAAATACTCCACATCAAATGTGTGTGTTCCACCACTCTCACCACTTTCTAAAGCAGTTCTGAAAGTCTTCCTTCGTGTGTCTCTTTAGTTGCACTGTTATGGTTGCCTTGATGTTCTGAATGGATTCGAGATTTTTATATCGACTTCTGTCCAAATGTTTCAGTGTGTTCCATTCCGCTTCATGCACTGGGACCAGCATTGTGTGACTACTAGTTCTTTCCAAAAGTCAAAATAATAATGAAAAGTCAGTACCTGGAATTGAGGTGGGACATCTAGGCAGCCCTGGCAAAGTAACTAAAGACCCTTGTGAAAGCAGACTCTCACACTGCTTCAGAGAGTAGCAAGAATGGTGGGGAAAGTGTGTTTGGAGCAAGAGTGGGTATTTTGAGGGGAAATAATGATCACTGTTTATTGTAATAATTTTTTGTAAAAATCACTCATTGTCGACATTTCTGGCTCATGTCTTCCATCTCAGCCTGTGAGCTTCGTGAGGGTGGGCTTACATCTGACTATAGCTGGACAGTGGCCCACAAGAGTTCATGTATTAGAAACTTCATTCCCAAATCCCTAAGCTAATAGTATTTGAGGGTCTGGCTTTTGGCAGGTAACTGGGATTACACGAGATCATGCAGTGGGACCTCTGCGACGGTGTTTGTGGCTTTACACAAAGAGGAGAAGAGGTGAGCTGACCTGCTAGCCCTGTCTCAGCGTGTGACAGTGAGGGGAATTTGGTCTTCTGCTTTGTTTTGTGTGGGGGCCAGCACTGTCCCTGGCACCTGGAAGGGTTTCTGTGAACATCAAATGAGGTGGTAATCCTAGCCATAGCCACGTGAGATCACTATCGCTATTGTCACCCCCTTTGAGGAATTAGACAATCTATCTGACTTGGAGAGGTTCAGACTCTGTCCACAGCTAGTGTATTGATATGGGCTAGGCTTGGGGTCCCAATGCAGATCTGTTTGATCCCCAAATTCATGTTTTTTATGTCACTTTACAGCCATCTCCTGATACCCGTACCAAGCAGAGAGAGATTTCCTCTCCAAAGGAGAGCTTTGCTGGATTAACTGTGTCTAGACATCTCTCTCATCTTAATGTGGATTTATTCAGAGCAAAGCAGGATCTCTTTGACTATTGGGAAAATGAACATAAAAAACCATCAGCAGCTGCCTCCAGCACTGCTTCTCTGTGTATGGGTCCTCGCACGTTCTAGATACAGCTGAGTCCTCCCTCCCTTTCTTCCGTTGCTCCCTCCCTCAAGGAAGGCACAAAACGGGGCTTCTCCTCCTGTGGTCCCATTGGGAAAAATGCATTGCTGCTGCACAGTGGCTGCACAGAGCCTATTGCTGTGGCCTCTGTTTTCTGACATCTGAGCTGGTCTGGCTGTTGCCAACTTTGTCTTTGGAGTCGTGTGCATCAGGCATGGTATGAGCTCTGGCCAAGACCCTCCTGTCCCCATCTATTGTGGGTGTCATGTTCCCTGGTGTCTTAGCTACTTCTTTCACCCCTGAGACACAATCCTCGACACCCACAACTCTAAGAAAGGTTGACTTTGGCTTACAATTTGTGGATGTTTCAGTCCACAGTCAGCTGGCTCCAAGACGGGGCGGCTTGGCAGAGGGCCAAAGCAGAGGACAAACTGGGCATGGAATGGTGGCGGGATCATCAAGGAGGAGAGAGGTAGCTAGAGCCTGCCTGGTCACACCCTCAGTAACACAGCTCCCCCAACCAGGCTTCACCTCCCTGCATCACATTTAGCTGTAAATGGACGAGTTTCAAGCCCCACCCTTTAGGCACCTCCCCCAAACCCTGCCAGGCTTCGGAAAGGCATCTCCATATGAGTCTCTGATTTAGAAACATTTGAATTGTGAACTTTGGAATACAAGCAGACCTTGCATTAGGAACCATCCTAGGTGTAAACAAGATGTGGGACTAGCTCATGTGTCTGCTGACCATTGTCACAGTGGTGCTGCTGTGTGCTTACTGTGCAGTGCAGCAGGGACAGTGTGCGTCTATGCTTGCTTTTATGCATTACTTTTAATATTCATGTTAAAGTTACATAAGGCTCACTTGGCTGGACTTAGGAATGAATTCAGTTTAGGAATATTCTCCAAGAACAGAACTTGTGAAGTTGTGCATGAGCCCGAACACCTAGTGTTGGTCCTTGCAGACTTTGTATGTTCCAGTGAGCTCTTTGATTCCCAATCCGACCTGCTTGGTGATTTCTAGAAGCTCTGTCCTGCTGTTTCTGCCCTCCACTCTCTCACTCCAGCTTCCTCCCATGGCTCTGGTAGACTGTAGCATCCAACACCAGGTGTCCTTGAGGAGGTGAAAGGCAGATCCTGTGTGGAGGAGGCAGCTCACGATTCCTGGCCGACACAGTCTCACCGGCAGATCTCCCCATAGCTCTGACCTGCATTTGTCTTCTATTCTGTGCTTGATTATGAACTCGTTGAGGGTAGAACCTCATCGTAATCATTGCTTTGTGTGGGTCTCCAGCACAGCACCTGGTGCTAGGAGGGGCACGAGTGCTCACTGAATGACTGCAATCCTAATGATAGTCCTGTGATCCCAAAGTGTATGACAAGGTGGGAGCAAACAGCATGGCCAACGCTGCAAGCCCCTTGCTTTGAGGGCATCCCGTTGCACATGGCCCTTCTGAAGCAGTTCTGGAAGTCTTTTATGAGTACGTTTTTGTGACTATCTTGATGCTCTAATCATTAAAAATGTTAATGGCACTTTCCATCAAGTAAAAACATGACAATATAACCCTGTCCGCCTTATTGACTGAACCTGATGTTGAGCAACTTTTCGTTCTTCCTCAAAGTCAAAAGGACCATGAAAGGTAAAGGTTTTACGTCAATTCAAGACATCGAGGTAGCCCGGAAAGTGCATGAAGACATTCGTGAAAAGGGATTTCAGAAAGTGGCAGGAATGATGGGATGTGCGTGTGCAAAGTGAGGGAGAGCATTTCGAGGGGCATTTATGACTGTCTTAGTTATTTTTCTGTCTTTCCTAAGATAAAATAACTGGCACAAAGTTAAATGGAAATGGTGCAAATGGTTACTTAGCTCAGTTTGTGGAGGTTCAGTCCATGTTACGGTTTGTGTCTAGTTGTCCCTCCAAAGCCTCATGCAGTCATTGGGACAGCTGCTAGAGTTTGTGATTAATTCATGATCCAATGCTGGGATTACGGGCGTGAGTGTTATACCTGCCCCGGGGTGGGTAATCTGCATTACAATATAAGGAGGGGAGAGAGGCAAGCTGGATGCTACAGCCATTGCTCCCCCCTTTGCTCTTTGCTGTCCCCTTACCATGAAATGCTGCCCTTTACCATGTACCACCTTGCCTTGGAGCTAGCTGAATATGGACTGAAACCTCCACAAACTGAGCTAAATAAGACTTTTGTTCCTTAATTTTGAGTGTCAGGTTTTTTGTTCCAGCATTGAGAGAAAAGAAACTGAGACAGTCCGTAATGTCTGGCTCCAAGTCAGGGTGTCGTGGCAGACAGGCACTGCAGAGGAGAAACTGTTCATTGTGAGCAGCAGGCAACCAAGCAAGTGAGAGAAAAGACAAACCTCTTTCTGTATCTCCTATCGTATCCAGGCTACCAGGACTAGGGTGGGGTTAAGCCAGTAAGTGGGCTGATGTAGTAACCACTCACCCTTAGTCCTAGCGTTGCATTGTGAATCAAATACATACTTTAGATCTAGCCATTTCTGAAAAAGACCCAGCTGGAACTGCAGGAGGTTTTCAGGGGACATCTAGACACAAGCCATTAAAATGACACGTCTTTTACAGGAAAACATTAAAAATTGTAAGCATTCACCCTATTTTTCAATTGCTTCTCATATATTGGCCCTGAAACTTGAGCTCAGGGGAAGAGGCAGAAACTGGCACTCCTTCTAAAAAAATACAAAAAGGCAGTTGTCTAGTGTGTATCTATATATATTATAATGTAAAAAACATTTTAGAGGAATAGTGGTGACACTTTCGTGTCCAAGATAGCTTGTCCACTTTCCTGTAATTAATTCCAAGTTTCTGTGAATATGAAATGTATTGATCTGTGTTTAAAAATGAGAAAACTAGCCAGGCATGGTGGCTCACATCTATAACCCCACCACACTGGGAGGCTGAGGGTGGCTGAGGAGACCTAGGGATCCGAATAAAACAGGCTCTGGAGATACAGCTCAGTGCCAAGGCACTAGGTTCAATCCCCAGTGCTCACCCTACTCCTTGAAAAAAGAGAAAGCTGAGCATTACAGAAGCTCAAAGCCACCAAGCTGTGAGTGAGCAGGTTGAGGCTTGAAGCCAGTGCTGCTGCAGGAGTGGCCATTTCCAGAGTCTTTCTTGCTGTATCTGGCTGGGGCCTGCTCTGAGCGTGCCAGGGAGAGCTGGAGAGTGCGCAGCTGAGCGTCAGGAGCAGAAGCTCTCAGAGAACGGATCTCGCAAAATTTATTCTGTTGTTAAAAGCAGGTTCGAGGGTGACTTAAAGAGCAAGTGCTTCAGAGCGTGGGCTCCACGGATGAGCCTGACTATGAGCTGCAGCACACGCTGCCCGTAATGAATAAGCGAGAGATTTATTAGGGAATGTCATATTCGGTTAAGTACTTTCATATAAGATGAGTATTTCCCTGGTACATATTCCATTTTCATTGGGTTTCCAACCATTTTCAATTCGTTATTTTTAACTCCTTGCATTATGCTGATGGTAAATTAATTACAACAATTACAAGTCGAAAACCTATATTGTCCAATTACGGTTTAATTCATTTTAGCTGCTCTCTTTGAGTTGGGGTAAAAAGCTGAGGCCATTTTGAAAGTACTGTAATTGCTTCTCAGGTTCTATCTTTGGATGCAATAGCTCTGTGGTGCTGAAAGGACAGAGTAGGGAGTCAGTGGTCTCAAGGTAGCCAGCTGGTCTGGGTTCAAGTCCAGATCCAATAATCCACTCACCAACAGAACTGTGGGGAGGTACACAGTCTCTCTGTGCCTCTCTTTCCTCATCTGTAAAATGGGGCCAGTGAAAGTCCCTGCTTCATAAGGCCATTGTGAGGGTTGAGTGAGTTAGGATTCGTAACACACTTGAAATACTCAGTGAGGTCTCTGTAGGTGTTGCTCCAGGAGAAGAGATGGCAGGTGGGTGTCATAGTCACTTTCTTATTGCTGGTAGAAAATAGTCAATGCCTACAACTTAAAGGAAGAAAGATTTATTTGTTTCATGCTTTGCTGGCTCTCAGGCAGAAGAGAGAGGAAGGGAAGGGGAGACACAGACAGAGACAGAGAAAGAGACACAGAGAGAAGACAGAGATACACAGAGATAGAGACAGAGAAAGAGACAGAGATAGAGACAGAGAGAGGAAGAGACAGGGAGACTCAGAGAGAGACAGAGACTCAGAGAAACAGAGAAAGACACAGAGAGAGACAGAGAGAAAGAGAGAGAGAAAGAGATAGAGAGAGAGAGAGAGAGAGAGAGAGAGAGAGAGGGAGAGAGAGACAAGGACAAGAAAATACCAGGACAAGGTGCTAGTGACCACCCAGACTGCAGACAGCATGTCAGCACTGGGTTTGCATGGTGCAGTCACCTTCCAAACACAGGACACATTTCAGAAACCTTTTAGAGTTGAATCATGAAAATTCATAATTTGTAGCTTCTCTTGTGAACCAGTTACAATCAGTGGCAGTGTTTTTCTTGAGCACAGTGTGACAGCAAATGCAGAGGGCCGGGCTGAGCTCAGCACAGTGAGTGCAGGGATCCATTAGAGATGCCTGCCATGGGCACAGCAATTGAGCGAGAAAACAAGCAGGGGTCAAGATCTGCTAGGGCTGGGGCTGTGCTCCCTTCTGTCTCTGGTACTCAGCGTAATGACACATGACTCCTATGAAACCACTCGTGACAACAGGGCTGTGGCTTTGTGTTTGCCATATCTGAGGCCAGCCATGCCCTGCATGTCTCCACCACTTAGGCTATGAATCCCCTTTTCCACTTCAGCCAGGTGGGGCTTGGTTTTCTGTTGAGATTAAAAAATTCTGAAATGGCCTAAACAGAAGGCCATCTCCTGACGAGGGATTTGTTGAGGTCGTCCCCATGGCGACCACCACTAGGGCCCCACTGCCAATGCAGCCAGCTCCCTTGGGGAAAGCAACATCCCCAATCCATTTCACCTCATCAGTCATAGCATTGGCGCTTTTAATGATACAAACAGCCCCCCACCTGCCGCCACCGGGCACACCCTTGAGAATTTCTCTCAGCAGACAGTTGGTTGAGCAAGGTTATCTTGGTTCTTACTCTCTATTGCTTTTCACCAACATAGCCCTTCTTAAGATATTGCTAATGCCATTGATAAGGGCCACATAAGCCTCCTGCCTGGGTCACATCTCTCGAGGTGAGGCTACACGAATCCAGTCGCATCTACAGCATCTTGATTTGACTCACTGAGCTCTCCAAATGCTGGGGGCCTTGCTGCCATTTCCACCATCTGTGAACAAGTGCAAGTGCTCGAGACTCCAGCCATTCCGAGCAGCGACAACCTGCCCAAGTCACTCTGCACTGGCCTATGTCCCTGCCCTTGCACCTCTTTAATCTCCCCACGGCCAAGCTTGAGAGGTTGGCCTACCGAGCCAGGCTTGTGTGGTCATCGGCCCCTTTATATTTTCTTTCCTGGCTCTGTGTTTTCATTGTCATTGTTCCTCTATCTGGAGGGCCCTCAGGCATAGCTAAAGTGTGCCCCTACCTTTAGAGCTTTCTCTCTGTTCTCAAGCTCCAGAACAACAAGCTCTCCTCTCACATGTGACATGGGCCACCAGCAGCCATTGCAAGCACCAGTGTCCCTTACTAGACAGGCCTTAATTTAGTCATTCTTTCTTTCCTTGCTCTCATGAATCCTAGATAAAATAAACCAAGAGAAAGACAATTAGTTAAAAACCCAGAGGGCTAGGTATTGCAAAAATGCATGGTGTGGCTCCACTGTCTTCCAGATCCGTCTACTTCAGACTCATGGGTCAGGTGGGATGCTCTGGCCTGCTCGCTCTGCTTCCAGCACACTGCACCACATGCATTCCTCCTCTTCATCTTCTCCTGCTATTTGTTCAGCCTAGAAACCTGTTTCCTCTTCATCACCCTCTCCACTGCCAAGGGCCTCTGATACAATCCTCTAAGGGAGGATGTGTCCTGCCTGCACTGTCCCTCCACTTTGGGGCCTGGTCTGCCAGACATTTCTGCAATCTGAAGCATCCCCAAGGATGCTCTTGTGCATTTCTACAGCCGTCAAATCCAGCACAGAGAAGGGCCAGTGAATGCATGGAGACTACTTGGCCACATGTAGAGTTCTTGATGGTGCTGGAGAGGTGTCTAATTGCAGGCTGCAGTCATTTCCTGAAAGGCTTCTCCTCCCTGGCTCTGGATTGGATCTGTTGAGATTCATGGCTGTGCGCATGAGGAGACTGAATCATCTTCCTGCAGCCTGACACTAATGAGAGCCTTCAGCCTGCCCGAGCAGCTCCAGCTCAGGCTGGACTCTTAATCTCCCCCATTATTCCTGGCTCAGCACTATGGGGACACAGCACTCACTGGCCTAGGGCCAGAGGACTGTCAGCAGGGAGGCCAACCCAAGATGGAATTAAATCACACGGTTCTTTTTCCCCCCGTCTCCCTTAACATTGCCAACAGATGGATAGGGCTTTCATTGTTTTCCTTTCTCCTACTTTTGTGGGGCAGGAAGCTGCCTTCCCACTAGACCTCTAAATGAAGATGAAGCCAGAGGAAAACAGAGAAACAGAGAAAAGAGAATGAGAGACACAGGAAATAAGGGAGAGAAAGAGCTGGAGAACAGGATGCCATGGATTGATGAGGTTTGGAGCAGGCTCCTATAAGGTTGCTAATTTATGGACCACTTTTCTCAAGAGTCAATCAGATCAGAGGATGCACTGATGTTAAAGACACATCCTGTGTTAGTCCATCCTGGCATACAAAGCAAGGACCTGTCTCCACGCTGTCAGACCTCTCTCCTACCCCCATGCTTCCGCTGAGATGCAGTTTACTCATTTAACTGCTGTCATGCAACTGTGTTCTATACCTGGGCTTAATTGGTGAAGTACAGAGGAACAAAGCAAATATTTGTGTATCTTGGACTCTGCTCTTGTGATTAGGAGGGAATGGTTATCAGTGCCCCTGTCTGAATTGCAGTGCGTGAGCAAGGAAGTCAATTTGCTTTGGGATCAATAGACATGGTCTCCATCAGCAGAGAGTTGGGGGTTCCCTTCTGTGCCCCGGCTGTCGGGGGAGGGCTCAAGCTCTAAATGCCTGCCTCAACTGAATATGGCAGCTGGGTGGTGTTGCTCCTTTTCTGCTAGTTTTTCAGCCCCAGAGTGGTAAAAATCTTCCAAGTGTGAATGAGCTCAGAACAAGTCTGGCAGGAAGGCAGGAATCTGTGGTCCTCGTTCCATGGAAGGCTTCCACCGTCAGATGACTCCTGGACTCGCTGTGAACCACAAAGCCATCTACACCACCAGATGGAGGGACCCACAGTGCACTCAGACTCTTAGGGCTCATGCACCGCCTCCCAAGTCTTGGAGATAACACATACAATGCTGAACCACCAGGGCTGGTTTTGTTTTATTTTATAGCTGTTACTTTTTTTTTTCTTTTTTTTTTTTTTTTTAGGTCTCTTTGGTTGCAAATAGTGGGAAACTCCTTGAGTTAGATTAAGACCTAAAGGAGAATTACAGGACACAGTGTTACAGTTTGTGTCTAGTTGTCCCCACAAAGCTTCATACATTTATGGGTTATGGTTCTAGACTTTTGGGTTAATCCATGATCCAAGGCTGGGATTGTGGATCTGAGTACTGCTGGGATTATTGTTGTGAGAGCTACACCCAGCCTGGGGCAGATCGCCTGCAGGCAATAGAAGGAGGAGACAGACTTGTTCTCTGTTGCCATTGTTGCTTCTGCTCCCCTTTGCGCTCTGCTCTTTACTGCCTCCATGAACGGCTGCCCTCTGCCATGTGCCACTCTGCCTTGGAGCCAACTGAGTATGGACTGAAACCTCCAGTAACTATGAGCTCAATAAACCTTTCCTTCCTTTGTTTTGGGTGTTGGGTATTTGTCCCAGCAATGAGAGAAGAGTAACTGAGACACACAGATTTTCCAAAAAGAGCCTGTTGTACACCATAGTAACACAACTGAGAGCTGATGCTTTTGTTGTGAACACCTCTCTCTAGAATCCTGAGACAGTACATTTTTGTTTTAAGCTACCAGTTTGGGGGAATTTAAGACAATTGTGTGAAACTAATGCAAATTCTTGACCAGAACTTCCTGGACTCTGATGGCATCTTGTGTTTCCAGCCCCAGGAAGGCACAGGGAAGCAGAAAAGGTCAACTGGCAACAAGCAAGAAAAAGACAGAGAGAAAGCCAGTCTCTGCTGCAGTCTGCTTCTCTGGTCTGTCTCTGAAGGTCCACTGAGTCCTTGTGCTCAGCTCTGAGCACACCTCCTGCCCCAGCCAAAGGGGTGGCAGTAGGAAAACAAGATGATTTGTTGTCGTGTTGACATGAATGGGTGGAAGGGTGCTCAGACAGGGCATTATTTCTGGGTGTGTCTGTGAGATCTTCCTGGGGTGCTGGCATTGGAATCAGTGGAAGGAAGAAGGAACTCTGCTCTCATCCTCGGTGGCTGGCCCTTGTCCAATGAGCTACAGCCCTCTGATAGAAAGGAAAAGCAAATTTCAGGGAGGGGACACTCATTTTTCTCCTGTTCTTAGACATGAGAACTCCAACTTCTCCAGACTTTGAATTCTGGGACTTATAACCCCTTCAAACTCTCAGCCCCAGAGGTGAGGCTGTCAACTCCATGGTTCTGACACCTTCAGACTTGCACTGAGTTATACAACTGGCTTCTTTGCTTCTTCAGATTGCAGATGGCTTGTTGATGTAGGCACATCCTCCAGCATCACA
>PVKN010021728.1:0-15417 GCA_004027915.1 Capromys pilorides
TTTCAATTTAGTCTTTACAAATTTGTTAGAATTACTAATGCTATAGTAGATAATACATAATATTCTAAGGCAAATGTTTGCATCAACTTAAGTCTTTAACATATTGTTTTTTAAAAGTGATAAATAACTCCAAGTCCTCCTATAAATACTCATCTCCTGCTGCATTTATCATGTTTTAATATATCATATATTTTATCCATTCATCTTGTTAATTGCCTGACTTCTCCAACTAGAATGTAAGCACAATAGGAATAAGGATTTTTTCTATTTTAATCATTGATTTATTGGATTCCTGGCACCTAAAATATAGAGGCTCAATAAATATTTTTTTAATTTTATTGATTTTAATATGAAAGAAATACCGATGAGACAGTTTGAAAACACGTTAGTAGGACAGCCACAATAATTTATACAATGCACATTGTTGTCTTCATAGTAGTTGTTCATTATGCGAGATGCAGACATCATAACTTTTCTAAACACTATTAGTACAAATCTTTCTTCTCATTGGACTAAGAGAAAGTAGTTGTGTGTATAGTCCAATAGTCCATAATAGTAGTGGGTTATAAGCAGAACTGGCAGTGTCAAAAGCTGTTGACTTGAGCCTTTGACAGCTCAGATTTATTTATTTGATACAGTGTCTTGCTACACAGCTTGGACTCATAGTGATACTCCTGTCTCAGCCTCCCCAGCACTGGGATTACACCTGATTTCAGGGCCAGCTCAACGTGGGGCCAGCATGGCATGCGGTACTGGGGTTCAAACTCAAGTTCTTGCCAGGCAGGCACATAGAAGTCTCCCCAGCATCCTTCTATTTTTAGTCTCACATTATAGCATACCTACAGAAGTACTAAGAACTTGCATTTTCTGAGCCTTCACAGCATAATAACAGTAATAGCTATTATGTGTCTGTGCTTCACGTGTATTAACTCATATAATCCCATGAAGTAAGTACTACTAGTTTCCCTTCAAATAAGAAACAAGACATGGTGAGACTGAGCACCCATCCTGTATGCTAGAACAGGAATGGGGAGAACTGGGGATTTGAGTTGAAGCAGTCTGTCTTCAATTTGACACTGCCTTTTAGTCTAAATCTCCTTGCTTCATGATGGTTACCCTTTTGTGCAGGCAGTCAGCTTTCTCTACGCTGTTAAGCCAGTCATTCTTCATCCGCTGACTTCATACTTTTAAAGCCTGGAGATTCCTTTTTGCTTCATGCTTCCCACTGTCTCTGTGCTTATATCCATTGCATTGCTTTGCTCTCATTTTGAGAGAAACAGAAATAGCAAGAATGGAGATAAATTCTTGTGTTCAACTGGTATTTTGAACTGAAACTTGTCAAAGTTGTGAATACTTTTCTCTGTTTTATGCTATGTGTTCTCGTATACGTGCAGGCTTAACGTGTTTCTCTTATTCCCAGGTTGCCGAACAGGTGAAGCAAAATTGACCAAAGGATTTAATCTAGCTGCTCGTTTCATCATTCACACAGTGGGCCCAAAGTACAAGAGCCGTTACCGCACAGCAGCTGAGAGTTCTCTGTACAGCTGCTACCGAAATGTGCTTCAGCTAGCAAAGTATGGTGTCCTCATTTCCTGGACTAGTATGCCAAACATTGTTAAAGGCCAAGGATTAAAAAGATGAATCCTAAAAAAAGAAAAAAGATGAATCCTAGCTGTGGAAGTCAATTTTGAGGGACTTATGTGATTTAGGTGGGCCCTACAATTAGAATTAATTATATTTTCAAACCTAATAGTAGAAATGGGGCAATTTAGGTGACTTGAGAAGTTAATCTATTCACATGTCTTTCAATCTTTACTTGAAATATATATTCCCCTAATGAACATAATTAAGTTTTCTATTCATATAGTTACTATATAGTACAATTAACTTAGCTATTAATAGTAAACATATTGAGGAAGTAGGGAAGGAGAAGTTGGTTGTCACTTGAAAATTAGTGATGTATTATTCTGTGTGTATTTAAATGTTTGCAGTATAATCTGTGTCTTCTGCTGGTTGCAGAGAGCAGTCCATGTCCTCTGTTGGATTCTGCGTCATCAATTCTGCAAAGCGAGGTTACCCCTTAGAGGATGCCACACACATAGCACTTCGTAAGTTATGCTGGAGATATGGTACATAAGGCGAGTCTTAAAGATTAAAAGCAATTCTTTTTATCACTAAATAGTCACAACCACAGAAACTCCTTAACTAAATGCCCATGACATGGTACAAAGAAATCTACTGATAGCTTCTGGAGCTCTCAGCTTATTTTCTCAGGTTAATATTTTTATCCATTTGAATAAAGGCTTAGGAGACTTATTAAATGTAAAAATGATGCCATACTAGAAAGTATGGCCACTACACTGGGTAATTTGACTGCAACCATGCAGTCAAACAGATTACATAATATGATTTTGTATAGCACCTTAAGATGTAGACAGTAACTTTTATTGTACTATTTGAATATTAAACTATGCATTTGGGTTTAAAAAGGAATGAACCCAATTGGGAGGAATAAAACTATCCTCCAAATGCAAATGCAGTATTGGGTAAGAACGTGTGTTGCACAGAATGTGCGCACATAGGTCTGGGTGCAATCCTCAGAATGAAAACAAAGAAGAAACATTAGCATTCAGGTCCATGGTAGAAGGCATGATCTCACTGTATTATATACAGACTCAAAATGCATCTGGAATTTTGGATATAGTTTGGGTCTCATAGTTAATGAGATAACCTAAAGGGCAAACAGCTCGAACAGCTTGAAAGATCAGTTGCACTACTCTCATGAAGAATGGAAGATGCCTATCTTCAAATGCCTGGCGAGGTCTCAAGTGGGCTTGCTCTGTGTCACACTTTCAGAACATCAGTTCTCAGAGAAGAGCACCATCACAACACTGACCATGACTTTTAAGTTTACAGATCTTATAAGAATTATAAGTAAGATTTGGCCATGCTGTTCACTTGCATGGCCAAACCTTGTAAGGTATGCCTGAGTAAGGAGGCCCACAAACAGGTAGATGTCTTCAGACAAAATCTTTTTCAGGAGGCTGAGGAATTCCTGTACAGATTTTTGCCACAGAAAATCATACACCTGAATCTGCTCTTGCACGAGGATTCCCTCAAGGTGGCAGCTTGACCTTGCTACAGGCCCCACTGGACATCCCTATTCCAGACCACCCACCCAAGGATGATGCAATAGAAACAGATAAACAGGAGAAGAAAGAAGTCCCTAGGTGTGGCTTTCTCCCTGGGAATGAGAAACTCCTGGCCCTGCTTGCTCTAGTTAAGCCAGAAATATGGACTCTCAAAGAGAAGTGCATTCTGGTGATTGCATGGATCCGGCACTTGATCCCCAAGATTAAGGATGGAAATGATTTTGGGGTAGCAATCCAGGTACTTCTCAGAATGTGGGGATGCTGTAGCCAAGGCCTCTAAGGAGACTCATGTAATGGATTACCGGGCCCTGGTGCATGAGAGAGATGAGGCGGCCTTTGGTAATCTCAGGGCCGTGGTGCTGGACCTGAGGACCTTCTATGCAGAGCTTTATCATAGCAGCAGCAGCAACCTGGAGAAAATTGTCAACACAAAGCGTCAGGAAAAGCCATCTATATATTGAAGAAAAAATAACCTGTTCCTTATAAAAAAAAGATTGTAAGTAAGAATTCCAACAGTAGAGGGCAAACTCTAAAACTCAATTGTGAGGAAGGAGATTTTAGTGTTATTTGAGGTACAAGGAGCTGAAACAGAATAATATTTTAGTGAATTTATTGTCATTGGAAACATTCACATAGAGATTCCATGACTACCTGTTGCTGATGTGTAGAAAACAGCCCTCATTTGTGAGGTAAAACTATCCTAATAAATGATCTTTAAATCTCCTTTCTCTCTCTGGAGTTTAAAGAGGAGCTGAGAGTCTTCTGTCAACTAAAAATCACAGAGATGTTGCAATTTATAAAATTATTTAGTCTTAAAAGTCTTATTTGGCCAGACAAGTCGTACATATTTAGAGCCCTCAGGGAATCTGAAGCAGTAGGATCACAAGTTTAAGCACAGCCCGAGCAACATAACTTAAGCAGACCCTGTCTCAAAAGAAAAAAGCCTGGCGATACAGTTCAATGGAAAGACCTTTGGGTCTGTCCTTAGTACTATAAGAAAATAAAGGCTTATTTTAATACCTAAAATCCTTCACCGGTCAAAGATTTCATGGTAAATCTGTATGCTTCATAGTTATAGCTTATACACATTGTATTAGCCTGATGTTCTTCAAGGGCAGGAATCTCATTTGTATTTTTAGTGCTTATACATCTTTTTGTACATATATTTCTTGAGAAATGTGTGAGAATGCTTGTTGTATGGCATTCATTCAAATACATGTTTTAAAAGGAGCAAATGAATTCCACTTAATTTCCTCAACTCTATTTTAGATATTGTATCCATTGTACAAATTAAAGAAACTCAGATATTTATCATGTTCTTAGAGCTGTGCAGGCACATATGTGCAGGCCTTCTGATTCCCAAGACTAGTCTCCTATTTGATTTACTAGGTAATTTATTGTGTTTGAGTTAGAACTGTTTCAGTGGGACACTACTGTGTTACAACCGGAGTGCCTTGTGAAGAATTTCTTACAAACATAAAATTCCTGCCATGATACCATTCCTTTGGCAAGCTCAACACTCCCCTCAATGGACTTAAGCCTCACCTCATCAGGATTAGAATTTGAAGAGGTAACATTTTGTGGAAAAGGCTCTGAATCATGAGTCGGGAATATTAATCTTTAGTTCCTATTCTACCAGTCTAATTGTAGCTCTGGTCCAAGACAAATCAGTTGAGGACTTGGATGAAGCAGTTTCTAGGCACTTTAATTGGTAGGGAAAAAAATGTATAGCTCAGTAAGTAGGCAAGTTAGCTATACAAGTTATTGTATATGCTCCATCTGACTTATTACACCTTTAATCTACAGTAACATTATAACATCCCTTTTTTAAATGTAAAGACAAGAGAAAAAGTAAAACAGTGGTGTCTCTTGAGGTAGGGAGTAGGGGGCAAGTACACTCTGCTGCTCTGCGGGGATAAATAACTCACTGGATCATAAACTCAACACCAGTACAGAACTAGAGGGACAGAGCTTAAGGAAAGGAAGACATTTGTAAAGAGGAAAAGAAAAGAGAAGACAGATAGCTGCCCTGATAGAGTCAAATTAGGGGACTCCAGAAAGATGGAGGACCCATGAGTTTTGTTCCCAGCTGCTTTTATGGGAGGTCAGAGTCCCTTGCCGTGGATCTTGTTACAATTTGATTTGATTTTCTGGGCACTCCTAAGTAATATTTCTTTTGGTGGCCTGTTTATTTGTCCTGACAGAGCCTTGGCTCTGAAGTGGACAGCTGATTGGCAAGGGGGTACCTTATTTATGCTTAGCTTTGAGTTAGGGAGCGGCTGTGTGGGATCTACTGTAGCATAATGACCCTAGAGTGGATGATGTAGTCACCCTATTATGTAGGTGAGTGTGTGTGTATGTACATGTAGTGTATAACAGGGTTATGTATTGGTATGTGTGTATGTGCGTGTATGCCTAGATATACATCTGTGTGTGTGTATTGAATAAGAGCTTTCCTCAGAGTTAGGAAGCCAACACCCAGTTCCCCTGCCTTCTGCTGGAGGTGGGCAGGGACTGCTGGCTCTGCTGCTCTGCTCCATGCCCTTGGCTGCTGTCCCTCTCTGAGCTCCCTCTCTGCTAAGTCACCAGTGCTCCTGTGCCATCTCGTGTTCTTCATCTGGTGTTTGTCTTTTTTTCCCCCCTCTCCTTGAAACTGTACTGAGAGAAATTTTCTCTAGCAAAATTTTAATTCCCCCTAGTGGGGGTTGGCTAGAAAGCTAATGAGGCGCTTAGTTTATTTTTGCCTGTTATAATACAGACCCCTCTCCCTACAGTGATACCCTCTGCTTAAATACTTTTAAACAGTTAAAAACGAATGACTTGTATACTTTCGTGTACAAATATAGAATTATAAATCTGTTGAAAAAAAATTTTGTTTTATCCTGTTATCAAAATCTACTCTATTTTGGGCTAGGGAGATTAGCTCAGTGGTATAAGTGCCTGTCTGGCAAGCCCAAGGACCTTGTTCAACCCCTAGTATTAGGGGGAAAAATCATTTGAAACCTGGTAACATTATCAAGACTTTTTATCTTTTTTTCCTTAGATAATTTATTTATGTGTCTGGTATAGGGTCTCACTATGCAGCTCAGACTAATAGTGGTCCTCCTGTTTTCAGCCTCCCCAGCACTGGGATTATAGGTGTGCCACCACGCCTGGTCCCTATGGCTGGCTCATTGTGCCTGGGAGCAGAGCTGGTGAGGCATGTGGTGCCTGAGATCCAATGATGGTCCCTTAGTAGACTAAGCAGATGCTTAGTCTACCGACCTATCTCTCTGGCCCCTTTTCTTAGTTTACATGTTGTTCAGTTCTTGAGACTGTAACATTTCGTATGTCATTTGCGCCAGTTCAAGGACATTCACTACATTTTAAGCATTTGCCATTCTGATTGGTTGTAAAGACTCATGCACATATAAAACTTTGAAAGAATCTTGTGAACTTACTTTTAGCACTATACATGAGAGTGATTTGCTGTTTCCGCTTTTAAACAGAATTATTTTTTTAAAATGTGCCATATTGAAGGAATTCAATTTGGTTGCTATTTGGCATTGTACTTTATCTTCTAAAGAAAATACACAGTAACACTGAGAAACTGTTAATGTGTGAACATTAAGACTCAGTGTGAATGAGAATAGGCTAAAAAAAAATTCCTGTCATGAAAGTTCATTCTTTAAGAAAAAATCATAGTAGACTAGAGGGAAAAGTGAAAAGTAAGTGTGTCACCTAGGAGAGGAGACAAATACATCCTTCAACACATGGGTGTGATCTAGTAGATTCCTGGAGTACGGTATTAGCCAAGGAAATCAATATATAGCCAGAGCTTTAAGTTGTTAGTTAAGTTACTGGTTAGTTTAGAATGAGTGAGTGTATGCCATATCCCCAAGTTGTACTAGGCCATAATTAATGTACTTTTAATGTAAAATATATTTGGCTTTCAAAAAGCTATAACATGCTGTGAGAAGTTCACATGTGGAAGAAGGTTCAAAAAACCCAGGCTACTCAAGTGTAGGTGGAGTTACCTCCCAAGAATCATGAATCAGACTTTAACTATCACAAGTGGAGGATCAAAGGGGCCGGGGAGATAGCTCCGTGGCACAAGTGCCTGCCTGGCAAGTGCAAGGTCATGAGTTCGAACCCCGGTCCCACCAAAAAAAGGAGAGAAACACACACACACACACACACACACACACACACACACACACAGGAGGAGCACAGGGAAGAGCACAGTTTCCACCAAAGGATGTGGCCTTTGATGGGGTCCTGAGGTTTGAGTAGAGAATGGAGATGCAAGGCATTGCAGTTGGGTCAGCGGTGCAAAGAAAGGCAGTTCAGTGTTACAACAAGTGGCTTGTTTTGGTGTAGGAGAGCACATGTGTAGCTAGATCTCAAGCTATGTGGGAGAAATGACTGGACATGGGCCTCAGGTGGAGCGTGGGGAGAGGCAGCTGGGGTCAGCCTCTGCACTGTGATCTAGCAGCTTTAAATCTTCACCTTACACAGCACAGAGCTACCACAGATTGTTTAGTTTATTTTATTGATTGATTGATTGTTGAATTGCAGAACCGGGGATTGAACTCAGGCCCCTGTGCTTGCCAGGCAAGCAGTTATTCTACTGAGCTATTTCCCCAGCCCTAGCACAGATGTTTAATAAGGAAGGCAGTGTAACAATATAGCTCAGGCAACAGTAAATAAGTAGGAATGGAAGTGGAAGACAGAAGATTTAACCGCTCATGGTGAAAAGACTGCACATTGAGAACAGGAGAGAAACTGAGAGAAGAAATAGATGTTAGAAATGTTTGCAGTAAATTTAACACATTGAGGGGACCATTTGAAGGTAGAGGTGAAGGTAGCATCAAAGCAAGTTCAGGATTCTAGCTTCTGGTCAAGTTGTTGACATGTCACTGAGGTAAGGAATGGAGGAGAGAAGCTGGAGGGCAGGATTTGGGGCTGTTGGGGTCAGGCTTGGACAGGTTTAGGGTGAAATCTCTAGGTTGTCTGTGATGCTGTGTCTAGTAGGGAGCAGGCAATTCTGATATTTTTTTAGCAAATGGAACATAAAAGTTTTGAACCTATCAGCATTTGTGCAAATTAGTGAGTTAAGGAGATTATATAGATGTATATCAGAACATAAAAAGAACGTGAAACACCTTGCTGACAAACCATGTAGGATATTTTAAAAGGATGAGGGCATGGGCATTATAAAGGACTGAGAAATTCTGGTACTTTAAGAACTGAGAAAGGGCCTTGTTATTAGGAAGTTGATAGAAAAAATCAGGATAACAGCAATTGAA
Organism: Capromys pilorides; assembly: GCA_004027915.1. Taxonomy (NCBI): domain Eukaryota; kingdom Metazoa; phylum Chordata; class Mammalia; order Rodentia; family Capromyidae; genus Capromys; species Capromys pilorides. Next base: position 8,441 of record PVKN010021728.1, read on the forward strand.
CAAGTTAATTCATATTTGGCTTTGTGAAGAGATGAGGGGGTGGGGCTGGGGAGATAACTCTGTGGCACAAGTGCCTGCCTGGCAAGTGCAAGGTCATGAGTTAAAACCCTGGTCCCACCAAAAAAAAAGAGATGAGGGGGTGAGTGGGGCATTGAATGCTGCAACTAAATGAGTGTAAGTACCCTTGCACTTTCCCCTTGTAAGTGGAACCATCATGCTGTGGAAGCGAGAGGCCTGGAGAATGAGGGATGTTCTGGATGCGGGGAAGCAGTCTGTCCTTAGCGTTGTCTTTGGCAAGGCTCTGTTATGGACCCTGGCAATGGAGCAGTAAATGAAGTTTGTATGGTTATGCAGCTGTCACTCTAGGGGATGAAGGTTGAGGATAGAGGTTGACAGGAAGCGAGGGACTCCAGAAAATGTCTGCGACTATTGCCGTGGAGCAAAGTAAATCAGAGAATAGCTGTCATAAGCGTAGTCTTGGGGGCTTCTCTGATGAGGGGTCCTGCACATGGATTTGAATGAAATGAGATGTGACCTATTACAAAATTCTTTATACGTAAGTGATTTCTTACTGTGTAATCATTCTGTTTTCTTCTTTAGGTACTGTAAGGAGATTCCTAGAGGTTCATGGGGAAACTATTGAAAAAGTAGTGTTTGCTGTCTCTGAGCTTGAAGAGGTATTTTGTTATTTATTCTTCATCATTTAATCCTTATTCTTACTGTTTGCCTTGTCTAGTCATTATCTGCTTCCTCACGGTCCAGCAGACAAGTCCTAATTATCTGTGCGTTTATTTGGCTGGGGCACTTACTGTCTATCATTCATTGAACAAAATTACGTTGGAAACTAAGTCAGAAAGAGCCTCTTGTTCATGTTGCCCTGGTGCCTGACTGTTGCCTTTGTCCGGTGCCGTGTTACCCCATGGAGCTCTTCTGCTTGTCTGCCCTCACCTTGTAAGCTGAGCACTTGGTGTCTGGGCAGCTTAGGTGGAAAACTACTGCTTTCAGGGGCAGCTGTGCTGGCTCCCTGACCTAGAAACAGGTGAGAGTGGCTGAGTGCTAGCATCAACAAGGCTATAGGTTTGCATGCTTTATTCTGTATGGTTAGCTTCAGTTTGTTTCAGCTTAATTCAGAGCTGTTTTACGAAATCAAATTGCGAGGGGTGAAACTGGGGATTGAACTCAGGCCCTTGCACTTGCTAAGCAAGCACTTATTCTACTGAGCTGTCTCCCCAGCCCCTCAAAATCAGATTTTAATCTTACTAAGTTTTTCTTGTTTGTTTGTTTGTTTATTTATTTATTTATTTATTTATTGAACATAGGGTCCTACATGCAGTTCAGGCTCAAAGTGATCTTCCTGCCTCAGCCTCCCTACAGCTGGGATTATAGGCATGCACCACTGTGCCTGGTTTTAGAGCTAGCATGGTGTACCTGGGGTTCTGGGGCTAGCATGGCATGTGGTCCTGGGAATCGAACTCATGCCTTTGCACTTGCCAGGCAGTTGCTTAGGCTACTGAGCTATCTCCCCAGCCCTCACTGAGCTTTTCTTAGCCTGAGACTACTGTGTATAGTTCAGCTTCAATTATTTGTCAATACTGTATCCTTAAGAAGTCATATAACCTCTCAGCACTTTGGTAAATTAGGGAAGGGAAAATAGGGATAGAATTGGTTGATTTGCACACATAAACTATACCCCCAGTAAGTTTTTACTATCTTTAAGAATTAGCCCTGGCAGAGGCAGTCTGGCCAGCAAGCTTTTCAAGATGTGAAAGGACCATAAAACAGAGAAAATGAGGGGCAAAAAAGGTTAATATACCTTTTTCCAAAGAAGATATGTAAATGACCAGTCAGCCATGAAAAGTTGCTCTGAGACATTAACTGTTATGGAAATGGAAGTCAAAACCACAGTGATATACCACTTGATACTCCCTGGAATGGCTGTAATTATGAAGCAGACAGCAAGTGTTGGCAAAGATGTCTAGAAATTGGAAACCTCAGACATGGTGGGACTGTAAGAATGGTATAGCTGCTTTGAAAAGGTCTGCAACTTCCGGAGAAAGTTAAACATAGTTTCCTTCTAATGTAGCACATCTTCTCTAGTGGTATATATAGAAGAGAAAATCTCTTGTCCTCACAAAGATTTGCACACAAATATTTTTAGCAATATGATTCATTGTAGCCAATAATTAGAAGCAACTCAAATGTTGGATTAATGAACAAAATCAGTTTATACATATAATAAAGCATTGCTCAGCTATAAAAATGGGGAACAAGGTACTAATTCATGCTACAATGAACTTGAAGACTTTATGCTGAATGATAGAAGCTAGATAGAAAAACCCACATATTTTTTTCCATTTTTTGTATAAATGTACAAAATAGGTAAATCTGTAGAGACAGACGAATTAATAGTTGCTAGGTGTGAGGAAAGAGAGGAGATAGAGGAAATGAGAGCTAATGGGTAATGAAAATATTCTGAAATTTGATAGTGGTCATGATTGTATGGCTTTGTGAATATAGTAACTACTTTCAAGGGGTTAATTTTATGTCATATGAATTATACTTTAGATTTTTTCTTGAAAAGAAAGAGAGAACTGGTATCTCCAGTCTTTTATCCACCTACATGGAAGATGATGCAATCCTGTGTGTGATGCAGAACACTGAGGGACAAAGAGTCCTTGAATGATTTCATTGTCCTGAGTGTTCTTTTATTTTCTTGCTATTAATTTCATTTTTTATTATAGTTTGGAATAATACTAAACAATGATAAAATAATCTCTAGGATGGTGAAAAAGCAACATGTCTCATGATTTAGGAAAAATAAAACCCAATGCCTGTTGTCTACTATGGATTTAGAAGGCAGTGCAGTGGGCCAACTTGGTGAATATTAAAGAATGACTTTTCTTTCTTTTTTTAAATGAAATTTAACTTTGTTCTTTGAAAATCTAAGAAAGAACTTGAAATAGTCCTTTACAATAGAGTGTTTAAAAAAAGAAAACCCGAATCTGGGTTAATGGAGCTGGAACATGCACTGAGCTTAAGGAAATAGCATCTAAGCTGGGTTTTAAAGACAGACCTCTCTAGTAAGTGAAAGGGGTTGTGGCCAGGAGTAGTGGAGCTGAACTTAATGAGTTTTGGGTTCAGCTCCTTGGAATTGCCAGAGTGAACACCCTGTCCACCTCACAGTGTCCTGATCTTAACACCCAACAACAAAGGCCCTGGAGAGCAAGTGGTGTGATCGGATGGCCACTGTCTTCTAAGTGCAGGCGCTGCCCCAGTGCTTCGTTACTTCATTATTCTTCTTCACAGAATGCCTTGCTTTTCTGACACAGGCAACCTACCAAAAGCTGCTACCTCTGTACTTCCCAAGGACATTAAAGGAGGAGAGTCGATCATTGCCCTGTCTACCTGCAGATATTGGAAATGCGGAGGGGGAGCCTGTTGTACCTGAACGGCAGATTAGAATAAGTGAAAAACCCGGTGCTCTGGAGGGTGAGTCCTAGCATTCTGCCTTTCCTCTTAGCAGAAGGTCAGGTACTGATGAAACACTAGCCATCACAGGCATAGGAAGTTTCGCTTGACCTTCAGAAATTTCTCTTATCAGCGTGCCTCTAAAATCAGGAGCATAAAAATAAAAATATAATAAAATCAAGAGCATTTAGAAGTTTTCAGAATTCTAATCTTATTGAGATGTATTTTTCAAATTCAGAAATAGCTCTATCTAAGTGGGGGTAGGTAGATAGATAGCATATCAAGTCTGTATTAGGCAGTGGGGACTCAGAGGTGCATATAACATTTGAAGTGTAACAAAGGTCTTATGAAGCAGGATTTTGCTGAGACAAATCAAGCAAATTGTCATCTAAATTTTAAATACTTGTAACAATGCCCTCTAAAAGTCATGTAATATTGAACACTAAAGCAAGAATCCTATGCATGTTAACTTTATTTCTTTATATTTTATACTTGAGCCTAAGTTAAAATGAAAGCTGTTTTGAGTCTGTCCTACATGAAAGCTTCTGCTAGTCTTCACATATAAAAAAATATATAAAGCCATAAATGCCTTCTGTGTAGGCATGGCTTATTTGCTCAGTTCTGAGACCTGAAGTATGCAGCAGCTTAGGAGTTTCTGTGAGATTCTGGCTGTAAATACTTCTGTTCAAGATTCACACCAGCTTAAAAGCTGTAAGTTACTCCACTCCCTTATCACTGTAGGAGGTTTAGGTCAAGTGGAGGAAATTATAAATGGTCTTGTATGGAAATGTCTGACCAGGCTCTGCTGGACAGCTCACCACGTACTCCAGGGGGTCTCCAGTAAGTCAGATTGTGGAATAATGCAGTGTCATTTACCAGTCCTCACACTTTAACGACCACTGGGCATATCATTTTTCCTCCATGAAATGCATTCCGTACTCTTGGGAAGAGCAACGCCAATTTGAAACGGCACATCTGGGCATAGGTTCCCTTTTCTATGAGGCTTGATTTGCCTTTGTAGCTCAGAAAATAGGCCTCGGTGTTCGTAAATATTTTCAATTAGAATGTTAAATCTGGACACACTCACATATAACCATACATATGTATTTGTTTTTGTTGAAGACTCACTCATGGATAATGTTAAGAGAAACCAGGTCCTTCAAAGCTGTCAGCGTGTCATAATTGGGATGTTGGTGAAACAGATGTGGAGAAATCTCTGCTGGTGGCCTACCAGGCTGGGTAGTGATGGTACTGCATTGAGAAATTTCTCATGGTCCAAATTTTGCTTTTCTGTTTCTGATTTTGTAGTTACCAGGCCTAGTAAGGCATCCACTGAGAGATGCTCAGTTCCTAAGGGAGTCGTTTCTATTAGCCAGACTCATAAGGGTTACATGGGCAGATCAGAAAGTTTGCTTCCTAATCCATCGTGTGACCAACATTTATGGACCAAAATGATTGGTGTGATGAGGGTAAAAAGTCAGGGTGCTTAGTTCTGGGTGATGGATTTCATAGATATGTCATTGCCTGTGATCCTGGCCCACCTGTGTTCAGGAACTCATTACCTGACCAAGCACCTGGGCTTCTGTCCCGTTCTCCGGATGAACCCTCCTTAAATAGTGCCGTGTAGGTGGTCTGAGATGCTTATGTTTTTCTTTATTTTGTCATGAGCCATGGTTAAACCAAAAGACAGTCCATTTATTTCTGTCTTTTTGTTGGTGATCCCATTGTATTCTTTCCTTTTAAAGTTTACACCCAGGTGACCATGGCTTGACTTCACATTTTTCGTAAGACTTCTGTCACACATGGAAAAGTGATTTCATTCATTATTTCATTATTACAAATGCATAAGTCGTATTTGAATTTTATTCCCAAAGAATAACCAGTTTCTTGGCACACATCATCTCTCCACAGCACTCACAGTCTGTTTCATTTACTGCCTCATTTTGTGATAAGCTCTCTGTTAATAGTGGTATTTTTGTTACAGATAACCAAGAAGAAGAGGATGAAGGCTTAGGAGTTGACCTGTCTTTCATTGGCTCCCATGCTTTTGCTCGAATGGAAGGAGATATTGATAAGCAAAGAAAACTAATCCTTCAGGGCCAGTTATCTGAGGCAGCGCTGCAGAAGCAACATCAAAGAAAGTAAGGCAAACTGTTAGGACTATCAGACACATTAAAGATGCATGCAACAGGAAAGGGACCTGACGCTGCTGCTGCCTACTTTGTGTACATAGAGATTTTCTCGTGTTTCTTCATAACAATCCAAGCAGGGGATACTGTCCCAGCTTTGTATAAGCAGTGCTTCAAGTTAAGTAATGTGTCAACTGCTATTAATATATGGTGAAATGCATGTCTGGTTTCAGACTTCTACTCTACCTGCTTTAATTGTTAGGCTTCCATGTGAGGTTATGTTCCAAAATTAGAAATTAAGAAAAGGCATTTACAAGGTTTTCCGTATGTTTATAATTAAAGTTGAATTCATTAAGTTGTATTTCTTTCCAGCTTATCTGAAGGTCTTAAAAACATCTTACCCATTTTATTTTTAATCAATCTTTTCAAAAATGTAACTTTTCTACTTACTTTTTTTTTTGTTTGTTTGTTTGTTTTTTTGAGACACTATGTTGCTTTGTAGTCCCAGGTGACTTGGACTCACTACGCAGCCCAGGCTGGCTTCAAAATCACGGCAGTCCTCCTGCCTCAGCCACCCTCCCAAGTACTAGGATTGCAGGTGTGTGCCAGCATGCCTGGCAGCTTTTGTAGTTTTAAGTTCTTCCAACAACTAATAATCTCAAGCAAAGCTAGCTGATTTTCAAAGCACTTTAGAGAAAACAATGATAATTAAATGGCTTCTATGCCTTACAGTCTACAGTTGGTAGAGAGGTAACATCTCCAGGGTTAGAGCGTTGAGGAAAAGAATGTAATGAGCTTAGCGTGTCATCTGGTACTCCGCAGACTCTTCCTAAAATCAGTGTCTGCTGCTCTGTTCAATCGTAAGCATATTGTGGTCTGTTTTACGTTTGAGTTTTCCTTTGAGCTTTCGCCTTTGACTGGAATGCTCTCGTCCCCCTCAGCCCTGTCTTATCTTTCTCGAATAGGTGCCTTTTGTGCACTTTTTCACCCCCTGAATCTATCCAGAGCATAGCATCACCTGTATCATACTGTTTTGCAGTAGTGTCTTGCTGTTATGGGGCTCCATTCATAAAGTGATCCCTAGAGTCCCTTAGAGAATTGAAATTCTGTATGGGCTCAATACTACTAGCTCATTTTATTTTGGTTTTTTTTTTTAAGAAAGCACATTTGCCACTAGGGGTCACCAGTGAACAGCTTTTCCAGAGCACCATGGAATCCAGTGATAGTTGCAGTGTTTCTAAGCCTGCTGTGTGAGAATCACCTGGCGCATATTTTTCTGCCAGTGTAGTGACTGCATTCGCCCTCATATGATTGAATTCTCCATATTTTAAAGCGTGTTCACCTCAGGGTTTACACATTGCTAGTAAATCTCAAATTGTT
>PVKN010021729.1:0-15408 GCA_004027915.1 Capromys pilorides
TCTTTACAAGAACACACGATCTAACAGTTTTAGAGACTGCATTTATAGGCTTGGAAATACTTTTCTCTCCATTAAATCTCTCAAATCAGGTTGCGTTAATCTTATTTAAAATTTACAAAAGACTACTTACAGCAATCATATATCTGCCCGCAGAGAGGAGAAAATAATAGTTGTAATGTGTTAGTGTTTATGAAAATACTTTTTTTGCAAGCAAGATGAACTTCAGTCTGAAATGTAAACACACGTCAAAATAATGCAAGTGTAAAGCTGCCTTTTGAGCTCCAGAAATCAATGAAGCAATGTTTACCATACTTCTTTAGGTACAAAACTTATAGTTTGATCTATTGGGAACATTCTCAGTAGTAAAAGAGTTGCTTCTGTATTTCCCCACGTGTGCGCGTCGTGCGTTTCCCAAGGCGACCGTCATCTCCCACGTACACCACGCTGTCCGCAGGGACTGCCTCAAAGGCCAGTCCTAAACTCACCGGCCCCACGCCAGGGGCAGAAACGTGGGGAGTCTATTATTTGTATCTGTTCCTTTTTAATTCTGTTTCTACCGCTCTCAAAGCCCTCCGTAGCAAATGTCAAGCCATATTTAAATTGACTTGTTTGCTTTCTGTTTCAGGCTATTTCCAATTCAATGCAGTACTTTGTAAATGACAATAAACAGCCATTAAAAATTTGTTAAGCACCTTTCTCATACCCTTTATAACAAGTGCATCAAAAACAGGGGGATATAATTGCTACTGTAAGTTACATCTATTTCAAGCTAGAAACATGAAGTGAGCAATGTTTATGAAGAGATCCCTGAAGACATTTGCCCTTGAACGTCAACCTTGCCACCTTAAAATCAAACGCTCTTGCCATCCGGAACTTTAAAACTGCAAAGCGTCCTCACCCTAGTGACTTGTACAAGCCTCCAAAGGAAACTGGAGGCGCAAACGTGGTAACTTGTACTTACCTCTTTTTGGCTTCGCTATCGGGTTCACTTAAAGATATTTACTTTCTGACAATGTAAAAAAAAAAAAAAAAAAAAAGTGACTAATTCTCAAACGCAGCTTAAAAGCTTGGCCATCCCCGAGGAGGAATGATGCCATGAAACGCGCCGCTGCTCGTTTATTTCCCATTTCACTAACTTCCAATTAACGCAGGAATACGGGCTCTCCGGAGAGCAGCGTTAGCATCATTTTGGAACTGCAAAGGGAGACCTGGCCCGTAGATCCTCTCCGGCTACAAAATCACTCGACTTTCATGGGCACTGTAACCAACAATCTATTTCCCTGGAAGATAAATACTTTTGAGACCTCGCATCTCTCTTTACAAACCTGCGCGGGGCTCTGGGGAGAGAGGGGGAGAGTTGGATGGGAGACGCTTCTCTTCCGCAAAGCCAGGGCGCGCTGCCAAGGCGCAGGCTGCGTGTCCCGGCCATTTCCTGCCGATCGCAGCGCACACTCCAAGAGCTTGGAGGAAGTCGGACTTCTTTCCCCTGCGGAGTCTCCACGGTGGGCCGGGAAAAGTCCCTGCGGCGTTAGCTGGGACCGGGCCCGGCCGGGAAGCGCGGGATCCCGCTACCCGCCCGCGCTTCTCGCCGCCGCACCCCAAGCCAAGCGCGCACGTCCGTGCCCCGCGCGGCGGGAGGCGGGGAGCGGGGTCCCGGGGGCAGCCGGACGCTCCGAACTCCACGGCCAGGCCGAGCAGCGAGGACCCGGCCCGGATCCGCGGCGCGGGCCCCGGGACCAGCGCACTTGAACCCTCGCGGCCGGTGACCGGCGCGGTCCGAGTGCACCCGCGCCCCGCGCGCCGCTGGGCGCAGCCCCGCTGGCCCTTCGGCCTCTCTGGGCGGGACGGCCAACCCCGGGGCGCTCGCCTAGGGAGGGAGGTCCCCCCAGGACCCCGCGGGTGCGCACCGCGCGGAGGCAGCGCATCTCACTCCAGCGCGCCCCTGCTGAAAGCGGGCGCCAAGAGTGGCCTGCGGCAAAGCTCGACGTACACTTCATTTTCTTCCGATTTGGAAAAATGTCACAGGCGAGGGGGAGGGGGACTCACTGTAAAAATGACTTCGAGGGGGGCTCGGGCGAGGCGTGCGCGGGGCTCGGGCGGCGTGGGCGCCCCGGCGTGGATTCTCGGTCTCGCAGCGCGCCCTAGTGGACACCCTGCCCCTCGCCGCCTCCCTCCGGACGTCCGCGGCTCTCCAGGCGCGCGTTACAATCTGCGATATATTATTTCTTCCAAAGTATTGACAGTGTGTGAGACTCCGGCAACGCCAGAGCTCTTGTCTGTAATCAGCACATTTATTCACATTTACGGGGAAAAATCCGAATTAAATCCCCGTGACCCTGGATTGGGTTACAGTGTCATTTTCCCTGGATCCTCTTTTAAATCCACTCCACACTGCTTCTCTGTCTATTACATGCTAATTTAATTTTACTGTGGACGATATTTTCAGCATTTGCTGAGGACAGTAAATTTTGTAGTTTATGTTATTTCACTTTTTATGACTTTTTAACACTTAATAAAATTTTATTAGAGCACTTTTGTGTTTACAAGGCCACAAAACTCTTGGCAGGTTGTCAGAAGTCCTTTTTATTATGATCCTACTGATATACTGCGAGTAATGAAATAATCATGTCCAGAAATGTATCAAAGGCCAGAGGGATTATCCCACTTAATAGCTCCACAGATGCGCCCAGAAGGACGCGGACGCAGGCAGGACGGGCTGGGAGACTGCGAGAGGAAGGAGGCAGCCCCGCTCCTTTCTTTACCGTGTTGGTTGCTTTCCTAAAAGGCTACGTCCAGGGTCATGTGACTTTCCGCGGTCTCAATAAAAAAAAAAAAAAAAGAGAATTTATTCTATTGCAAAATGTGCTTTTCTTTTTATTCTCCTTGTGTGGGCATTTAAGGCTGTTCCCAGTGACAGTGGGGCTGGCTCAGCGCATCCGCTGTCAGTCACTTTCCTCTTTTCTAAGTGTACTTTTGTGCCATTTAAGCAGGCGGTGGTGACACTGGTGTTGAGCTTGCGACTTGACTTCTACAGCCCACACTGAAGGCATCAGGAGGGACCCAGGAGGTCGTGCGCGCGCGGGCTTTTAAGATCCTTCACCTCTTGCCAACACCACTTTTCCTCTTGCCTTTTTGTTCTGTTTTGTTTTGCAAAATAGGCAACAGTGAGCTGAGGACTCTGCTTTCTGATGTCTGCCAGAGAGCCACAGTATGTGCTGCATTTATGATGTTTAGATTTTTAAAATTTTTTGGTAAAGACTTATAAGGACTAAGATGCTGCAGCTTTTCTCTTTTAAAAATTCCTTTTCTTTTCAGTAGATGCACGATCACGTAGCACACTGGTGTTAAGCTCATTCTTGCTGCAGAAGAAGGCCACTGTGCTTCCTGACCCTGAAAGCAAGGTGGGTGGCTTTGTTTTATAATTAAATTTTGTCTTTAGTCTCATTGCTCTCTTTCTCTGTTATCTCCTAAGTAGCGTGCCAGAGTGCTAACAGAGATGAGGAATGGACTCGTAAATGCAGTGAATTCAAAATGACTGCTGCTGTATCCATAACACATGTTCCCCTAAACTTTGGCTTTGGAGAAGTTTGGCAGTTTTTCTCACAAGTGTGTGTGTGTGTGTGTGTGTGTGTGTGTGTCCTAACGTGTCACATTGGGATTTTGTAATCTGTCATTGTTTAACACAACCCCTGGGAAACTCGGGCCTCCCGAATGGCCTCCATCACACACATGTGTGAGCTGTCTTGCGGGCATGCATGTGAGGCTGCTCTTGAGGCTCTTTGATTTTAACTTCAAGGGAGTGATTGTGTGTGTGTGTGTGTGTGTGTGTGTGTGTGATCTGCTAAGCATGAACACCACTTCGCACCTGGTCTGCTGTCTGCTGTGTGCCTGTGATGGTCTAGATTTTAGAAAGAGCATAATGAAAGATTACCCCCGTGCCTTAAAAATATTTATGTGCTGAAACTATTGTAGAGGTCATTTCTCTTTTTTATGATGTTTTCCATTTGCAAATATAAGACAGGTTTTTCCCCCCCGTGTCAAATTCTTTCTCGAACAGTGAAAGAACTAGGAAAGGAAATGATATTAGGCTCTGAGTAAGCATTCTTCTTCCATTACTGCCAGTTTGTGTTCTTTATCTTTATCTTTTACTGCAAGAGGCAGAGAAAAAGATTCATATCGTAGCCTTCCAAATTTCACAATGTTTTCCATAAAGAAATTTATGCCTAAGTGTGGGAATCAAGAAGAACACATTCATTTTCATTCTACTGTAAAGTGACAGTTCAATTTTATAAGTAATTTGTGTCTAGGATAATTTCAGTAATACTTCAAAGGCTGCAATAGTTTGCAAGTTAAAAATGTGTCTCTTTAGATTACGGGAAGTAAACCTCCCCTAAGGTAGGCATTTCAATGCACCTAAGTGTTTGTAATTTTTACTCAGAAGAGAGAGATTGGCTTAAACATAATTGATGGCACAGTCAATGGGAGGCCTACTTTGTGTTCACAGGGCTATCTTAGTCCCTTCTGCAGACTTCAGTATGAAAAGGGAAGAGTGAGGCCCTGATCCTGTCATCTGCGGAATCTATCATGGAAAAGCAGAGAGGAACTAAGCTATGGAAATAAAAAGTCCTCATCAGGGAGAGCAGGAGGTGCTGGGTTGTCAGGGAGCCTAGGCCCTGCTTCTAATTTGTTTCTGCTGTGCATTGCTCCTGTGGCCTTGGACAAGTCACTTAGCCTCTCTGTGCCTAGTTTCTTCATCTGTAAAATGAGGTTGATGTCTCTAGCTCCCTCTTGACTTTGTTAAGAGTAAAAGTACTGATTCCTATGAAATGCTCAGAACAGTCCTTGGGCATTTCTTAAAGCAAACCCAGGCAAGCTGTCATGCTCACCACCTAGCCCAGGGCCTGGCACAAAGTAAGCTCATAAATGTCTGTTGGGTGAGTGTTGAATACTACTGTGTTGAATGCCATCAGTCATTGGTTTGGGGAGGGTCGTGGGTCAGGAATGAAGGCCATGTTGGTCTCAGGTACGGACTTGACCCTGTGACAATGGACAGCGTGTGGGAGAGTTTGTGTTTAGCTACTGCTTCACTTCTGTGGGCTTCCAGCTAATCTTTAACTAGTGATTGGGCTACTGTTTTCAGAAAATAAAGTTCACATTTTATTCACGTCTCCACACTATTCATTACACAAGTAACAGATAATTGATAGTGTGTTCTTGTGTCAGAGTACTGGTATACCCCATTGTTCAATACACTGCAGTCACAGGCCCAGTGCTGAACTGTTTGCATTGTTTGCATCCCAATGCCAGCTCTTCTACACACAGTTACCACAATTATAATTTTCAAGGTAGAGAATAAAAGGCTCAGAAAAGCCGAGTGATTTTCCCAAAGTCACACAGCTAGTAAGAAACGTAACTGGAGGTTGAACCTAGTCTGTGGGTAGGTAAAGCTTGGGCAGTTGGCACTGTTCCACACTGCCTCCCACCGTGTGGCTTTCTGGAGCCCCTAATCAATCTGGTTATTCACAATTATTAAAAATTATAATAAAATGGAAATGATCATGGCTGAAACCTGGGTCTGTTATTCCTGGAATGTCTTGAATCTTGGTCAGTGATTAGAGTACAGGGCTTGAGAGAGTGACACACAGGCCCTCGTTGCAGGCCCTGCCTGTCCCATCCCACTAGCACAAGCAGATTCTTGGATAGAGCCAGTGGGGCCATCAGGGTACCCAACCTACTTTGGAAAAATATGATTAAGCTCAATGCACTTCAACGGATCTTAAAACATCCAGAGAACAGACTTACATGGTGATTAAAGGCTAAGAAATCAGAGCCCACACAAGTGGGTGGCAGAGTAATTTTTTATCTTAAGCAAAGGCTCTTTAGGAGCTTCAAAGATCATCATTCAGTCTTCAGGATCCGTGGCAAGTGTCCTGGGCATCACAGGGAAGGCCGCACAGTGAGACAGCAAGGAGGCCTGGGTTTGTATACAAGGTTTAGTGCATAAGCGAAAGTAATAATGCAGGAGCCTCCGTTTAACCACAAGTCTCATTCTTCACCCTGGAAATAAATCATATGAAACCCCCAAAGAGGAAACCAAGGGCCGGCGAGATGGTTCAGTGGTCTAAAGCCCCTGCTTAGGAGGGCTCAGGCAACTGTGGGGACTGCAGTTCGATCCCCGGCACCACATGCTGCGCCAGCACCACAACCAGGGCAGGCTGAGCCAGCCACAAAATGAATAAATAAAGAAACAAACAAACACAACAAGCAAACAAATAAATAAATAATTAATTAATTTAAAAAAAAACAAAGAGGAAACCAAGGAGCCAGGGAGGGCTTTAGGGGATGTTTAACATCCCCTAATAAGAAATCCATCCAAGTTAAATGTTGTAAGTGGATGGTGGAAAGATGAGGGCCAGTGGCAGGGTCTGGTACCTTCTTCACTTCTCCTAAGAAGGGAAGGCTGCATCTTAGGAGCAGGGATGCTTTGCCACAGAAAGAACATTTGAATTCATCTTTGGCTCATGACTTTGACTGTCATTGCTGGGAAAGAGAGAGAGGAAACGCGAAAAGCTGAGGGCTGCCACCTAAGAACAAGATGTTGCAGAGCCGGATCACCTTAGAAATCTGGAAAGAGCAGAGTGTAAGCCAGGAACCGAGGGCAGTGCCAGGCTGAGGTGGCCTTGCTGGGAAATGGGCTGGCGTTTGCCAATTCTCTGACACATGCGCAACAGGCCCTGGATTCCACCTTCCTGTCTCTGAGCTGTCCTTCTCAAGAGAGAACACTAATCAGATTTTTGATACGTGTTTGTGGAGCTGAGGAAATTAAAATATATTTAGAGTTAGCTTTAAGTGCTTTGCTGTGAAATATGAATAAAATTTTTAAATAAAAGGGACTTACTATCTTGGTGAATAATAAGAATAAGAGAATAACTAAAAATGCAACCTCATACTGCTAAGTGCACCAAAGTGCTGATAAATTCAACCCCACCACAATAAAACTACTGTATAATGCTGTGTGCATTAAAACTGAAGTTAGAAATTTCTAGAAAGACCTTAGAGAACAGATGCTCAACCCAAATTGTAGCAGACACTTTAAGCCATCAAATCTTTTAAGGATCCCGAGCCATTTTCTTCACTGCCTTGCCTTTCTTTTCTGCATCTGCGAATTTGCCATGTTAAAGTTTATCTCTGTAATAGGATTTGAATGACAGTGCATCTCGTTGGAAAAGGTCTGAGTACTTTTTGATGATTTGATGGAAAGAATGCATGCTTTTCCTTTTTATGCATCCTTTGGACCAAGTGCTCTGATATAAAATCTTTAAAAACATATTCACTCTTTTTAGTTTAAGAGCCAACTTGGTTTTCAGAGATTGCTGAAAGGACATTATGAATGAAATGGTATCTTAGCTCCATGCTAGCCTACAAATCAGCCCTTATTCCCCAGAGTTTCTGACTCTAGAACAAATACAATGACCAGCAAGGCCCAAATGCAAAACCATGGCCAACAAAGCAGTGAGCACCAGTGAGCTCACGGGACAGGAAGCCACTGGAATCCGGTTGCTAGGAGACACTTGTCTTTCCCTGGCAGCAGGAAGATGTCCTTGAGCATGGCTTCCCCTGTGGTTGCCTTTGGACAAGCTGTGAATCACTCTGTCCTCGCTAATGCTGTCCTCCCAGCAGGGCCAACCAGCTCACAGTACAGGTACCACTGAGGGACAATGGTGGGTCTTGCATCCTGGGAAAGTTTTTCAGAATATCTGTTTTTCTGACATACTTTTCTGAAATCAAACAAATAAACATCTACTTGGAGTTGTATGAGAATAAGGAAAAATTGCTACCTGGGTGGTGTTTGCACCTATATGAATGTTACAAAATAAAATCACGTGATAAGTGAGATGAACAAAGTTTGGAAGGAAGAAGATAATTAGATAATGGTAATTAAAAGGAATTTCACAGGGGAGAGAGAGCACTGAGACGGAAGATTCATCTAGGGAATTATGGTTCTGGCTGCAGGAACTCTCTCATGGGGCTGTGGAGGCAGTGAACTTGGCTTCTTTAGCCAGACAGGCAAGGCACCCCTAGGACCTAGGACAGAGCCTGGCAATCAGCAGGAGCTCAGGGCTAAGGGGCTCAGGAGAAGGTAGGGGATGAAAGATGGGTGGCAGGGCAGGGGCACCATGGCTCTTCAGGGAAGAGCCGGGTAGAAGAATGCACAGTGGTGGAGGCTGGCTGTATTTACGAGAGTATCTGTTATAGAAATAGTGAGAAATGAGATGGGCCAGGCGGGGCATAGTGAGCTAAGAAGGAGCTCAAAACCAAGCAGAAAATGGCTCCCCATGTTCGGGAGCTACTGTGGGATTCCTAGCCTGGAAAAGATCAACGTTTTGTGGCTAACAAAGGCTCTTTTAAATGCATTGTCTCTTCAATATATGCAGTTTATTGCATGCCATTAAAACTCCATGAAGCTGTTAAAAAGATATCATCCCAGTACATGCTCAGTATTTGGGGAAATGGACCTTGTTACTACTATTTCATTTTTTACAGATGAGGAAACCGAAACCTAAGTGAGAGTCTGTGGCTTGCCATCACAAGCCTAGGTTTCCAGGTCTTCTAACTCCACATACCTCATCTGCTCCTTGCTGGAAGCAGCCCTCGGCTGAGGGGCTTAAGACAAAATGAGCCTGTGGTTGGAGCAGCCCACCATGAGGCAGTGGCAGATGACTCTTGGGGGACCACAAGGCCATTGCGGGGTAACAAGGAAGATAAGAGAGCAGCTTTCCTCTCCTCTATCACGCTTGCTTCCTTGCCTGAACTCAATGAGCCTTACCTTTCTCCTGCATTCTTCTTCTGTGTCAGTGTCTCACATGTCTGACTTCTAGCTAAGAATTCTGGGACTCCTTGGAAGTCTTAGGGCATTGCTGTGCTACTGGAAGAAGAAAGGCAACACTTTTGGGATCTGAAACATCACACTGGTGGTCCCTCTCTGGGAAAGCTGGATGGAAAAGAAAACAAAGAATGAGATTTGTAGTGCATAACATATTCCTAAAATTTGAGCTGAGTATAATGGCTTACACTCAGATACTTGGGAGGCTGAGGCAGGAGGATCAGAGGCTTAAGGCCAATTTGGGCAATTTAGTGACACCCTGTCTCAAAATTTAAAAAGTAAAATAAAAAGGGGTGTAGTCCAGTAGTACAGCACTTTCCTAACCTGCACAAGGCCCTGGACTCAATTGCTAATACACACACACACACACACTTGCACACTCAAGTTCAAGTGCACGCAGCTTGTGCTTTGGACAGTACACAGGAATGTTGCATTTAAAAACCACCTTCCAGACCTGGTTGCAAAGCATGCACTCATCTCTGACACGCGAAAGCAAAAATCACTCAGATTTTGACTTGAATATTAAATGGCTTCAACTAGTCTTCTAAGCAATCAGACCACTTTGAAGAACCAGTAGGTATAGCGAGGGCATTGGGGACTTCAGGGGCAGATACCTCTGAATTTAGAATCCACATCCTGCCTTGCACTCAGTGTTATTTAATTTCTTTGAGCCTCACTTTCCACATCTGTCAAATGGGAAGAATGAGTCCTGTTTAAGAGATTTGTGGAGACAATCACACAGCAGTGGAAGCCTCCACATGCATGGTGCCAGGCATCCTTCTCCCCTCGCCGTGGTAGCCACCAGCACCTTCACCCTTAGCGCTGCCTGAAACCCTCTGTCCTAGTTTATGACCTCATGGAAAATGGCTTTCTTTCTTCTTTGTCTTTTAAACACCATGTATCTCGTTTTTATTAGCACCCATTTGCAGTATGAAATGATCATATTCCTCATGGGCCACTGGGGCACCTGTGGAGCACAGCTTCATTCCTTAACCCCTCTCCCCTACACTCCACCCCCTCTTTTATCCTTGGCCTCATTCTGTTTTGCGAAAAATTGATCTCCTTATTTTCTATTTCTCATCTTTCATTTTGCTCTTTGTGCTTTGGCTTTCCATCTCAGGGAAACCACTCAATATTTAAGATTTGCTTTCTTTAGCTATTGGATGTCAGCAGGGCTAAAGCTTATATTCGTGATGCTGCAACTTCAGTGATTGTTTTTCCTGTAAAAGTCCCGTTAGCAGTCTTTCTTTTCAACTCCCATAGATAGAGCTGGTCGGCAAATGACACAGAAGAGTCTTAGGAGATGTTTACTGAGTGAGCATTTGAGATGGACACCACCAGATCCCAAGCAAGTGATTTTCTTCCATTGATTCCAGCAGGAAGTATTTATTTCAGGGTTGGAGTGAGGTGTTAATAAGCAGGTGGTTTGTGGAGCAGGATCTACTAGCTCATCCTCACAATCATTTCAAAATTCATTTCCATTATACTGCAAAGCAACTGGATGGGGGAGAAAAAACCCTAGGGCCCGCTAGATAGCTCAGTGGACTAAAGTGCCTGCTTAGGTAGGCTCAGGGTCAGGGGTTCCATTCCTGGCAGGCCATGCTGGCCCTGCCCCCGAGTTGCTACTGAGACTGGGCGTGGCGGCGCACACCTGTAATTCCAATGGTTGGAGTGCTGGAAACAGGAGGATAACTACGAGTCTGATCTGTGTAGTGAGACCCTGTAGACCCTGCACTAAATACATTAAAAAAAAAATTTGTTCTTTTTTATTTTTACTGAATTCTTCATATCTTCCCATTGGGTGACTATATTGACTCATTGTTCCCAACTAACCAGCTTTACCTGGGTGAATTTGGGTGCCAGAACTCTGGTTCAGTGTTCCTTTTGTTTCCAAAAGCTCCACCAGCTGTTCTGTAGAGTACAGAACTGACAATGTCGGATCCCTCCCTGGGAAGTCTTGCTGATTCTAATAGTTCTCTGCTGCACCTCAGTTTGCATCAGGTGTGGAAGAGGTGTAGAATGTCTGTGGTAGGTGGTTCAACAAGTTGCAAACTGGGATGGAAGACAATAGAACAGTGAGATCAAACAGCCTGCCAGAGTGAACCTCAGTTTGGGTCAACAAAGACATTATACAAACACTTGGGAATGAGAGGTCTGTTCTTAAAAACAGAGTCTTCTATGCACACACCCGTTAGTCTTTCACTTTGAAGTTTAAAAAGTAAAAGTAAGGTAAAAATATTTTGTATCAGTCTTGTCTTTTCCTTTGTTAGGAAAGGCTCCTTTGGCAGATTCTGCCAAGAATAATGGTTCTACTAGTAATTGCCAACAGGTTGCAAGATCTTGCTAAAGTCACACTGCTTCAGAGCCCCTTAATAGGAGACTCTGATCACCACGGACACCTACTTTCAAGCCCATGATGAGACCAGTCACCATGATGGGATGTTTTGAGACATCTTTCCTCAGAATCAGGAGCTGTAATTCTCCCAAAGCACTTGGTCCAGAAGTCTATCATAAGTAAATATCAGCCTACACAATTAGACCTGTGTCTGAGAAACATTTTTCTCCCTCATACATTTTTCCATCCATCCATTCCTCCATTCACCCATTCCTTAACAAATGTCCTCATGCAGTTGTACTTTGTGCCTGCTTTCTCGGCTACTTCATCTTTAGAGCAGTTGAGGTCCAGTGAAAGGGTAACCACTGAAGAATATGTGTTCAAGAAATGAATGAACTGTTATGATATGTCTGCTGGGTATTGATGCAGGAAGCACAGCTACGACAGACAACAGCTCCTGCTACCCTGGTGTTCACTATTATTCTCCAGGGTGGCTCTGTCCTTGTAAGAAAAAATAGATTTCGAGGCCACTAATGCCCTTTTTATATTCATTGAACTGGCTGGTTCAGTAATTGACAGTGTGATGTGCTAACAGAGATGTCCAGAATCTTTCTGAGGGAACTGAGAACAGCCATAAAAAATCCCCAGCTTCTTCTTAGACTGACTCTGAGCATTTCTTCCCAAGGTACACAGCACCTTGAGCTGCTAATGGTTAGAAGAGACGTTAGGGACACTGAGCTTAATGTGCTGTTTCCTACAGGTCTTGTTAATTCCTAAACCCATCTGTAAGACATTATTATATTTGGCTTTCTTAAGCCATATTTTTTCCAGCAACATTTAATTGGTGCCTCTGAAGATGTTTCAGGCACTGTGGCCACTTCTCTCACCCCTGCTGCGTCTCCTTGGTCAGCAGATTTTCTGGTAGTGTTGCTTCCGGGAAAGGACATCCGATGCTTCTGCTTGGAATGTTGTTCCATGTGTCCACGGGAAACAGACGCGGGTGGCAGCTGAAGGGAGGCCCAGCTATCAGATCTTCAGCCTGTTCAGCTGCATGGCAAGATCTCCACACTTACAGAAGCTACTGTGAAAGGCGTCTGGTTTGGACATTTTTTGGAGAAAGCTGAAACTTCAGAATGGGTTTGGAACTGACTGGCATAAGCGTGTACACTGCAACCTGAGAGAAGTATGTCATGAAAAGAAATGTATTTGAGATAATAATTCTGAGCCTCTGTGTAAAACTTTACAGAAAGGAATTCACTAGCTACTCTGAGAATAACTACAAAAGATCCTCTAGATTAGCTTACAGGGGTGGGAAAATCCGCCAATACTCACTAAAAGAGTAGATGTGTTGAATATAGTTGCATTATTCTGGCAAAATTTTAACATCATAAAATTAACACTTCAGGCAGTTTTATGAAGTAAGATATTTTTATTGTGCTTCCTCTAAGTTCTTTACTGCTATTTCGGATTAGAATGGCTGATTCTTGCGGTGGCTGATAATCACAAATGCACGTCAAATCTGATTATGCATAAGAAAAGTATTTTAAGACAATAGGGAATGTTTGAAAATAAGGAAGTGAAAGAATGCCTATCTAGATAAGTTAAGAAATGTTATATAATCTGCTATGAAAACTCACAGATACTTCTTCCAAAACACTTTCATGAACAAATATTTTCATGCTGGTTATTCTTTAATGATAATTAAAATCAATTTCCTTTATCTTTGAATTTTAATGTGCTCCTCTAAGGTAATCTTTAATTAAGGAGGAAGTGCAACAAATGCAGTGTAGACTTAGCTAAATTATTAAGTCTCCATGTTCCACGATAAAGTAGTTTTTATTAGAATTCTGTGTGCCTCTGTAGTCTAAAATTTCAAAATGTATTAAAGGCTTCCGTGGTGGATTTGTGTTTGGCAATGGGTGTCCAAACATTTCCTACTGGTCCCTCAATCACTAACAAGCTTTTTGTTTGGGTTGGGGGGGTGAACAAGTTGGGGTGTGGGGAAGGGAATGTGTTGGCCAACTCTTGGCATCTGAAATCTTTATCGGTTACAGTGACTTCTTTGGTGCTTGTTGATTTGTGGTGTTGTTGTTTACCCACATATCACTCATTCGACTGACTGTTTAGATGCAGACATCTCAGGAGAATCTGCAGTCTTGTTGGTAGTTATAGCTGCCCAGCCAGACATCTGCTTGTCAGTTATAATTGCATCCTTGCTTCCCAAGTTGTCAGATACTCCCCGTTCCCTTTGAACATACTCCTGGGATGCGCCATGGATGTGAGAGACTGCTTTTGTCTCCTTGGAGACAAGATTTATGAAATGAAGAGGGGGATCCACTTTGCTGAAAGGGTGGCTGTTTTTGTCTGCATTGGTTTTAATGATATAGCAGTTTCCTCTGAAGCCTTTGAACACAGAGAGAAATAGTACTTCCAAAAATTATTTCCATGGTGTTGCCATGTTTACTGTTTCCTGTTGTCTTTGTCTGAGAGTATCTTAACAAAAATTAGGGTTGAGCATAAAAACATTTGAGACAGGGGATGAAAGGAGCTGTCATTATGCTTCCCTTCCAGGTTAATGTGGTGGCCTTTGATTTAAGCTCCATAGACTCAGGACAGGATATGACACCAATTATAAACACGAAACTTAAGTTTTGGACTAAACAATCACATAATCCTTCTTCTGGTATCTGGTTGAAGGCTACTGACATGACATTTATTAACCCAGTCACAATCGGAAATTTATTGAGTTGGCTTTCCTTAAGGAACAAGGGGAGTAACTCTTTGTACCCCTAAAGACCTACCAATGTTTCAGAACTATAAAGGAACATGTTTCTGCCTGATAACTACCAGCATACGGCCAAGTATGCGCGCAAACTCCCTCCACGAGCCTAGAGCCCCGCATCTTGGTGAAGGTGGATTTTGCTGTAAGGTTTAAATTTCAGAACAAGTCAATTACTTTTATTTCAAAACAGTACGAAAAGGAAAGTTTCCCCCTAACAAGCTCTTAGCCTTAACTTTAAATTACATTTTTCTCTAGAGTGTTTTCATAGTTGCTGAAAACCAAGTTTATATATCGATCAGAAAATAATCCATAAGCCGTTTTATAAAAGGTGAAAAGTAATGTGTTGAGATACTTTTTAAAATTATAAAATTAGGTATGAGCAACTATTTTAATGCAAAGGAAATAAAACAAAGGTGTGCAACATATAATGAGCCAGGTTGCCCGTCCCATCTTCTCACGTTGGCACCTTGTTTAACTCTAGCTAATGATCCTATGAAAAAAGTATTAGTGGTTTCAGTTCAGCCCCTGGTGGTCTATGTTACATATTGCATGACCTGCTGGTGGGTCCTCCAGGACT
This sequence comes from Capromys pilorides, assembly GCA_004027915.1. Taxonomy (NCBI): domain Eukaryota; kingdom Metazoa; phylum Chordata; class Mammalia; order Rodentia; family Capromyidae; genus Capromys; species Capromys pilorides. Next base: position 14,579 of record PVKN010021729.1, read on the forward strand.
ATTTCTCATTTACAGATCAGTAGCCTTTTATAATTCTGTTCTGAAGTGGGGGGGAGTATGGGGGAGGCATCCTGAATGTTTATGGAAAGGAGTCAAATTAAATTTTGTAAGGTACTTTAGTGTGTTTTCATGTCCAAATTTGAAACTACCACGCTATATGAAATGCAAATCATTTATGTTTAAAACAAAAAGGTCGCTGATGTCTTCTACTCCAAGTGGAAAATTACCACAAGCTGCAGTTTTTCTAGCCACGAGCATTCTCATTTCCCATGTGCAGTTGGTTAGCTCCTCACTATATCCCCAAGGAATCTGCGTGAGCCTGAAATACTGCAGAAAAATGAGAATTTCCACACTTAAAAAGAGCCAAGGCGGCATTTGTGACGATTGCAAATAGGAGCAGAAGACATGGAAGAGGGGGAGAAGTTGGTCGCTGCCTTCTCCCCGCTGTAAAAATTGACAACAGAGGGGGCCCAGGTGAGAGTTGAATGTGGGTTTACTTTTCAATTTTTCCAAGATAATAGGAGAAAAAGAGAAAGAAAATCCAACTCTCTTAAATATCCTAACTCAAAATAGCAAGCAGCGACTGCTGAAATGAAAGGAATCGCCAGAGCCAAATTCATTACACAGCTTTGTGAACTGCTAGAAGCAGTTTCCAGGGGCTGCGTCTCACTTAGGTTTTCTTTCACTCTGAGCACGAGCGTTAATTTTTGACTAATCCTTTCTAGGTTTTTGTTAAATGTGCCCAATCGATTGAATCATCACACACACACACACACACACACACACACATACGTACACTCCATATATATTTTTAAAAATATGTCTAGCCA
>PVKN010021730.1:0-15422 GCA_004027915.1 Capromys pilorides
TTCTTCTTCTCTTCCTCCTCCCCTCCTCCTCCTTCTCCTTCTCTTTCTCCTGCTCCTCTTTTTCCTCCTCTTCCTCCTCCTCCTCCTCCTGCTTCTTCTTTTCCTTCCTCTTCTTCATGTATTTGGTTGTTACAGTGTCTCACTATGCAGCTCAGACTCATGGTGATCCTCCTGCTTTCAGCCTCCCCTGTGACAGGATTAAAAACGGGCACTACCACCCTGGACTCTGACCAGCTCAGTCTGTGGGTGGGGCTGGTACAGCACATGGTTCTGGGGATCAAACCACAATCCCGCTTGCATAAAATTGCCTGAGTTAGGGGTTGGGGAGATAGCTCTGTGGCACAAGTGCCTGCCCGGCAAGTGTAAGGTCGTGAGTTCTAACCCCAGTCCCACAAAAAAGAAAAAAAATTGCCTAAGTGGGCACTTTAGACTGCTGAGCTATCTCACCAGCTGCTACACAGTTTAATTCTTAATCTTTTTTCCTTCCTCTTTTCTTTTTCTCTCCATCTCTGGATCGCCTTTCCATTTACAAAATATATTTTTCTCTGTTTCCTATTGTCTATGTTTATTTCCTGTAAAAATTACTTATTCTTTAGGTTTCTCTTACAAACACAGCTATATGATATTCAAGCTTGTGTGTCTGATTTATTTCACTTGGCGTTATGCCTGCAAGGTGCATCCACTGTCCTACAAATGCCGCAAATTTATCCTTCCTTACAGCAGCACAGTATTGCCTAGGGATGTGTCTCTGTGGTAGCATGCTTGCCTCACTCTTAGAAACCATTCAATATTCACACCACCCCCCTTCGGACAGCGGGCCCTTTGGAGAAGAAAATAATGTGACATGCTCTTAAACACACTTCCTTTCTTTGAAATGTCTCCCTACTTAAATCTTTTATTGACTTTCAAATTTTGGTTCTATTATCTGAAAGTTTATTTATGTATTTATGCATACAGGGTTTCACACACACTAGGCAGCTACTTCTGCCACCAAGCTATGTTCTAGCTCCCGAGCTTTTAATGGACTGAAATCTGAAGTGATATCTGCATGCATGAGCGAGGTAATGTTAGGGAACTTTAGTCATGCTCAAGCTGGCTTGGACCGTCAGCGTCATGTCCTCTTCTGGACCCAGCACCCTGGAGCCCAGCTTCAGCTCAGGTGACTGAGAGGTACTGGAGGTTCAGTTACAGGTGACAGCGTTGGTTTTCTATCTTGGCTTATGAGTCAACCTTAGCCGGCAAAGAAGTGAGCACTTCAGGTAGCTGGAATCGGAGAAAGCAGTTGTCCTGTAATCTCGCGTTGTTTTCTTAATTCCTCCTTCTGACAATCTCAGGAAGCTATGCTAAGCACTAGCTGGGCATAAACTTAGCAGTGAGTGGTGGGCAGTTCAATTGCAGTTTGCCTACCAGCTAGACTACAGAGCAGTGGAGTCCCTTCCTGGACATATTCCTGTCCCCAGGGCAGATCCTGAATTGGCTTTTCTCTTCCATTTTGTAATTTGCACCTATTTTAAAAGACTATCAACAGAAACCAGTTAAATGTAACTAACCCAGGTAGGGCAGGGAATTTGAAATTCCCATGAATTCTGAGAGAAATGTTTTGAGAAACTTAGACTTCCCAGAGCCACTGGAAAAGAGATAACTGCTACAGGGTTGGGCAGCCATCTATATATTTTTTTTCTTACAATTTTGTGAGCCTGTGGGAATTTTTAAGGTAAGTTGTAATGAATCCTGATTCTGGAGGTGAGAATTCTGGACTAGAACACTTCACCATGTGTTTCTGCTTACAGAATCCCTGCTCGTAGCTCTGAGGATCTCAGGGCAGTGGCTTGGTTGGTTCCGTGCAGTTTTTTCTAGTGCTACTTCAGCCAAACTGGTGATCAGGACTTCTCCCTCTTGTTTTAATTTGTAGCTGTTCAGAAGGAAGCAATAGAAACACCTTGAATTTAATCATGGCAAATGATGTGTTTACCTCAGCACATTTTAAGTTAATGAAAAACCTGGAAAATATCAATTTAGCCATAATGCAGAGTCCAGAAAGCAGTAAATAATTCTAGCACCTTTTTTTGCACTTGTGAAACAAAACTAGCTTTGTTTTATTTATTTTTTTCCTCCAGTTTTAAATCTCAGTGGGATATGTGTTCTGCTGTGAAAGGCTCATTAAATCACAGGTCCTTCAGGTAGGACTTGGAAAACATAAAAGCTCCTCTAAGCTAAGGTGTTAATTCATACTGTCTTGAGTTGTGGGTGGAGACGTTTGGATTCAGAGTACCTGGTCAGCGTACTTACATTTTCTTTTATCAGAGTCTTCTTGAAGAAATGCACTCCTACGAACACTGGTCTCTTAATCCATTTTTATTTTATAGCCTTCATTTTATGGTTGGCAGAATAAACACATCAGTTACATACTTTGAAAGGTCTATAAATGGTCCATGCTAAAAATAGGAGTGCTCAGAGTACATGGTGGGGGTAGAAGAAAAAAACGTGTGGGCATCAACATGATATGAGATGTTCCCCCCTGCGATCTAGCACCAGAGTGGAGGTGAGGTAGAGATGCACCTATTGATCCAGCCAGCATATACTGAGTAACTGTTAGATGCCAGACGTCAAGGTGGACACGGCCCATGCTAGACGGACTTAACATTGTTGCATTGCTAGCGACTGAGGGGGATCACTGATAGTGGACATGGAAAGGAAAGCGGGGAGTCAAGTCATGGCACTGGTTGGAGACCAGTCAGGTGGGCAGAGCCTAATCCTCTATCATGTGTGGGCTTCCAGGGATCAGGTTCCCACGAGTGTGTCAAGAATAAAAAGTAATCTCATGCTTTTGTTAAAAGTGAAAATCGGCATTGTCTATGGATTTGAAATAGCACTGTGGAACGCTTCCTATGCAGCGGGAGCTGCATGGATCTTGTTACAGGCTCATTTAATCTTCAACACTCATCCTGTAAGTTGTGTGATGTCATTGCTTCAGGTTTCCAATTGGGAAACTGAGGCACGGAGAGGCTCACTACCCACTCAGCTCTGCGTAGCTACTGAACGGGAGCTGAGAGGATGGCCTGGGATCCTAGTCTCTGATTCCAGATCTCAAGTTCATGATGACTCCCTGTTGGCACAGGGCCTGGTGTTGGACTAGGGGGATGGGGACACCAAGCCCACTAAAATTCCCCTGACCTATGGTCCTCTCTGAGAGGCCGTCCCCAGCCCTTTCAGCTCTGCACTTCATGCATATCTCCAAGGAGATGGTCACTGTTGTCTGCCTGCCTGTCCCCCTCACTTCTCCCCGAGTGTCTACAGGCAGAGAAAGCTAAGGGGTCGGTGAACACCATGAGTTAGGAGGAGCAGCCCGTGCCAGAATGGGGCACCAGTCACAGTGCCGCACCATGCCCTCCATGCCTAGAAGATGTACCAAGCTCCTGCAGGACCTCCCATTCAGGGACCCACAAGGACCTGGGCATCTACCTTGGTCAGTTTATGTGCTGAACATCTGCCCTGCCCACAAGGACATACTGCGTGTCTGCAAATGTCCTAACTTAGGTTCCTGCGCGCTTCATCAACTACCCCATTCTTTCGTTTTTCAGCAGGTCTGGTGTCCCCCCATATTAACCTGGCATCATTTCCTTGTCCATGAGCCAGAAGAAACGTATAAGAGCACGGTCTCTTTCCTTCTTCTGAAGGACATGCTCTTCACTACATTTCTTTGCACTTCCACTTAGAAAAAACCAAAAAGCCAGAGTGTTTCATTCTGAGGCTTCCTTCCGAGGTGCTCGTGGAATGGGCCCTCCTGTCACCGTCAGGGCAACACAGCTGCCTCGGCAGGCTCAGGGCTCCTCTCTCAGGATGGCAAATCAGGTCACGCCTATGCCTTGCCATGGTTCCCTCCTACTCACCAAATACAGGGCAAACTGGCCAAAGCATTCTTTGTCACTATATCTGGACACAGTTGCAGACTCTTACAGCTACACAGACTCTTATAGCTGCGTCGTACATAGCTACGACAGTCCTTTGGAATTGGCAACTAAGAAGGAAACAGTTTCCCATCTTTCATCCACAAGGTTGATTTGGCTCTGGTTCCTGCCATGGTCACACACTCTGCCTAGCGTATTTCTCAGAGAAAATGGAGCTGTGCTTCCTCAGGGCCCACAGGAGGACATGAATCACTTTTGCCAACTTTAATTTCTGTGACATTATTAGGATTTTCTGGATCAAAGTTTGAAATACATATGAAGGCTTCTAGATATGAAGATAGAGGCATAAGAAAACCAGACTCATTTGTATGTCCCAGCAGTGGGGACTACTGTTATTGAACAGGGCAAGAGGGTCACCTGGCTATTAATACACTGGCTGTCCACATTAATCTTATGGGTTAGAACTACAGATAAAATTAACAAGACAAAGGGTATTGGTTTTGGGGTAGGAAAAATAATTTGAGAAGCTTAGAAAATAATTATACATACTTTAAAAGCAAAAATACAAAAGTGATCTCAGGTGTTGGCTAGGTATAGAAACAAACACATAATAAAATTCACTGAAGGAAAAGGAAAAGCGTGGTTTCAGTGAAAATCTGACAAACTATTCGGTAACATATATATTATGCTTGCTTTCATTTCATTTTTATTTTTAACTTCAAAATATTCTTAAGGAATATTTTGGAAATTAAGGAAATTCATGGGCATGCCCTTTGAGTTAGGGTTGCGAATGTTTGGCACAGGGAGGGTGAAAATTAAAGCATATTAAAGCTGGGTGTGGTGGCGAATGTCTGTGATCCCAGCACTCGTGAGGCTGAGGCAGAAGGATCCCTGGGAGTTTGAGACCAGCCTGGGCTACAAAGTCACTAAGGCCCACCTGAACTGCAGAGCAAGATCCTGTCTCAAAGAGATGAATAAGTAAATAAATGGAATTAAGCACATTAGGAGCTGGGAGAGAGAAAGCAAGTGTAAGACACGGTGACAAAGAGGCTGAGCTAGGACTCAGAGGCACTGAAGCTTCCACCTGGTCTCCGTTGGTGGCTATGTGGCACAGGCAGACTAACGTCACTGAACCTTGCTCTTGCAAGGTAAAACAGGGACTCAGAAGCCCTCCCTGAGCATGATATGAGGGCCTGTGGGAAGGTACTGCCAAAGCTTGGCATAAAATTAGCACCTACCTGGAACAGCTTCCTCTCATGTCAAGTGGACCTATAGCAAGTAAAGGAAAACTCATCGGTGAGTTGATCTACTTTATTTAAATTATAATCTGAAAGGCTGCCCTTGGTTTAGCTAATCTTTTATGTCTCTGACAGGTTTTCCACCAAGAGACCATTCAATCAACTGAACAGTGGAATTGAACCAGGAGAGCAGGTGGCTGTGAACACACTCACCCAAGCCTGAAGGGACCTTCCAGGTGACACTGAGCGTGTCTGCTGCCCTTGGCCCAGGTCTGCCCTCAGCCTACCGATCCTTCCTCCTGCATCCCCGAGAAAGACCTGGAGACCCCAGGAAATCACTCCTATGACAAAGAATGGCATAACTCATAAGACTCAGTGTGAGCCTTAGGAGTGCTCTAGGAGCAGCTCTACACAGACTCAGAGAAGTTTTGTTGCCTTGCAGCCTCTGAAGTGTTGTGTACTTAGAGAGAGGGCAAGGGGTGGGGAGGGAGGAGGAACTGAAAGAGAGGGCAAAGGACAGAAAGGAGCATCCAGGGGCCTCTGAGCCCCAGGGCTGCCTCTTATAGGCACACAGGGGAAACCAGAATGGCCATTCTTATTTTATAGGCAGAAAACCCAAGGCAGTGGGGGATTAAATAATTTGTATTGGAACAAGATTTTACTAACTCCATAGAAAACTGACCTAAAATTTCAACATGGATAAACCACATCCTTTATTTAAACAATATTTTACAGCCTATGATGAAAGAATACTTAGAGATGGAATTTCCAGATCGGCTGTACATGAATTCACAGGAGAATTAGACAACTTTCCATTCATTCAGCAAACATGTACCCAGTACATACTCAGTGCTAGGTCCTGGAAATGTATGCCCAGGTAAGTCTAGTCCTGTACCAGTCCTTGGGGGAAATCAGGAGGCACCCAGTGTAAAGAAAGTTTTTAAAAAGTCAGAGATTTTACAACAGTGACAAAAATCTGTGCAGGTTATAGTAGGGACCCAGGAAAGTGTCAGCTCCTGAATGAACACCCTCTGTTTGTTTCACCCTGGGTAGGCTTGGAAACGGAAAGAATGCTACTGAATGCTAAGGGATGCAACCTTTGCCAACTTTAAACCCACAAAGAGGCGAACCCAAGATATGTCAAAGTGCTAGGAGTCTGAGTGCATGCGCACATGGAATGTTATCTTTGGTGTTTTGGATCTGAAACAAGATTGTAGTTACTTTCCAAATCCTAAAGCAAAATGGACTCTGTAGAGTTGCCTACAATCTGGCCTGTAAGTAATAATTCCCTGATGGTAGCTATTTTGCTAAAGCAGGAGCTTCCCAAGGGGAGGGCCTGACTCTACCCAGAAAGTTGATGGTTGGGAGTAGGGGGAGTGCGGGGCCTTGCCAAAACTAGACGCAGCTTTCCATCTACATATGCACCCTCTGCTTGCATGGGCTTTGGCAGCCCAGTGGCCTGGGTCCTCCTAACCTAGAAGCACCCCTTCAGCAGTCTCCTTAGCTGATTCACCACCTCTCACTGCAGTGGAGGGGTTGTTCATGGATCTTATTTTCTTCCTCTCTCTGTCCCCAGGTAATTACATCTTCCGCCATGAGTCCTGCTACCGTAAACCTGTCGACCACTGTCATCTGTCTCCAGTTTAGATCTGTCCTCTAACATCTAATACGTGTCTATGCAATCCTCAAACGTGATTTCTTACTTGAAAGGGGTCCCAGTTTCTCTCAACATAGCCTGCATAGATCAGAGCTCAGGCTGCTCCCTTTCTGACTCCCTACCTAGCAGCTGTTTTCTGCTTGGGAACTATTCTTCACTTCATTCTGAATTCTCTAACCTCAATACACATCTGAAGCACCTTAAGGTTTTGAAAATATGCCTGGGCCTGGGCCCCCTGCTCAACCAATTGCATCAGAATATCTGGGGTGAAGGATTCCAAGTGAATTTAATATACACCCAGGAGAAGAATCCTTTAAATTTGGAGATCAGTGCATTACCTTGATCTTTCCCTTTGTCTTATCCTTCCATAGTCATCTGTTGATAGTTTACCTACTAAATAGCCCTTGAATTTATCTCTTGTTTTTCTTAATCAAGACCACCACTATACACCAAGATACCATCCTCTCTGTCCTGAAATAATTGTTGAATTGTTCTCATTGCCTCTATTCTTATTTTACATGCGTGGATTATACACAGCACAGCCAGGGCACTTTAAGAAGATCTGGTCACACTATTCTGTTGCTTAATATATTGCACCTGATTTTGGCTTGCTCTTTATGATCTATGAAGATGTGGATATAGAACTTCGGCTTGTTCGTTTTGATTTGATCAGCAAACTTACCTCTTCTCTTCTGAAAACACACTCTCCTGAACTGTGATATTTTCAGCTCACAGGGTCAAATCTGTTGCTTCTGCTAAGAGAGGGAGTGATGGACAAATATACAGGTTTTTTTTGTTTACTGTCCATCTTTCTCGTTCCATTATTACAATCACAAAGGCAAGAGTTGTGGATATTTTGTCCAATGACGTGCCTTCATTTTCTAGCACATAGAAAGTCAGTTTCTGATTCATGACTGAAAAACATGGTGACTCCAGTGTTGGAGACGTCTACTGCAAAGAAGATCAGATGAAGGAAACGAGTGTCGAGGGAAGGCTTGAACACCTCATCTGCCAAATTCCACTGGGCTGACTTTGCAGAAGGCCCAAGATGGAGGTAGGTGGACCATGAAAATGCCTAGCCACCCTCTGGGGTAGTTTTCCATCATGAGATGCTCTCCTGGTATTTTTGGGCTCCTCTTCCTTATGAAGTAGAAGTTCTTTCCCAAAGAACCCCAGATAGTCATTGTGGGCTGCTTTGTTTTACAATCTGGCATCAGAATAAAAAAAAGAGAGTAGACTTTTTAAACTCCTTAACATGGAGTTCTATTGAAAATAGCTGTTGAGAAGCATCCAGAAAACATGCAGTTAAGAACTCATAAAAGAAGTGGTAGAGTTATAGAAATGTACTATTGCATTCCACCCAGGGAACGTTATACAATATGGGGTTATATTGAGTCCTTAACAACATAAACAAAATGAACATAATCTGAGTTGTTGTTTTGCTTCATGATTTAATGAATTCAGTACTGTTCTAAGTATCTGGATGTGGTTGTTTGATTGAGTGGTTTTGAGATGGGAATATTTTGATGTAGCCTATAGAGCAACCCTTAAAGTATATCTAGTTATGAATAATTAATCAGATTAATTAGATTTACCCCTGTCTTTGAACTTCACCTCATGTCCAACCTATGCTCCCCATGTTAGGGCATAGGAAGGAGGTGGAGTCAGGGATGGGTTAGGGTCATGGCCAGGGAGGAGTGGCACGGAAATGCAGTCCCAGGTGGCTGGCACACTCCACGGAAAGAGCAGGCACCTTCCACCTGGCTTTGCCATCTCAGAAACAACCAGCTGGGGCTCTAGGTTGGAAGGCTGCTTCGGCCTCTGACTCGTTCAGGTACCACCTGGACCTCAGAGTCTGAGATTTACCTCTGCAAGGATATTTGCCGTTAGCATTTGTTTTCAGTCAACAAACAGGTGTGTGTGTGTGTGTGTGTGTGTGTGTGTGTGTGTGTGTTTTAAAAACAGCAGTACTCATTCTGTTTTGTTCATCTGAAAAAAAGTGTATTAGACAAACATCTCTATTGTATGTTTTCTCCTTGATTTTTTAGCTGTGTTTGGGTGTATTTTATCTACTAGAAAAAACGAAGTAAGGCTTGGAAGAGGATATTTGTGACACAGTGGCATCTTATAAACTCCAAATTTCACAGAAACCATCAGTTTCACTTCTGATCTCTTCCCCTCAGTGGTTAATTTTTTTTTTTTTTTTTTTGACAGGGTCTAACTATACGGTTCAGGCTGGCCTTGAGCTCACTTTTGTGGCCCAGGCTGGTCTCAAACTCACATGGATCCTCCTGCCTCAGCCTCCCGAGTGCTGGGATTACAAGTGTGTACCACCATGCCTGGCTTCTGTGGTTAATCTGAAGCATAGGTGTTTCACTTATTGTTAAGCTCCTTCATAGGAAACAGGTGCTTACCTTTAGACTTTAACCTGATTAATTCAAACACAGCCTAAAAATTTGTGCTATTTTATCAATTTTTAAATTAACATTTTTTTATGCATAAGACTGTATACTTTGTATCAAAATGATGCAGAAATCAATTTCTGAAAACAGAAAATTCTCCATGATCAACTTTGAACTTCACAACAGAGTAAAACCCAGGGCCCGAATCAGATTCCTTGCAAATTATAAAAAAAACTCCAAGTATAAACATTAAGTTTCTGAACTTTATGGACCCCTTCAATAGCTCTGGAAAAACTTTAGTCATAGTGCATATTGCCTGTTATTTTTGTAAGATATGTAAGGAGAAATGTTTTCACCGCAGTTAATGAAGGAGGCTTTCTCTTGCTACTCTTACCTCCTCTTGCCACATTTTCTCTCCTGTTGAGTCATGATAAGGTTGTTAGAGACATTTTGGAGAATTAGACATGAGATGGTTGGATTGGAAATCCAGTAAGGTCTCGGTCACAGAATGCGTTTGTCTTGTCTGTGTTCCTATCCACGTAAAGCTACTTAGCAGTGTTCTGGTATGGAAATTTCTTCCTGGAACATTGCTACCACCCGTTGCTTTGACTCAACAATGTTCTACCCCCAGGTGCAGAGCCAGAGCTTGCCTGTGGATGCATACCTGAACTCTAGCTCTGCTATAGGTTGGGTAAAGCCTTGATCTCCAGGCTGTGACATTATTGGGGAGGAGCAAAATCATCCAGGGGATGGGGCTGGTACATGCGGGTCACATCATTGGGCACATCCTTTGAAAGGGACATTGGGTTCATGATCCTTTGGTGCTTTTCTCATTGCTTCCTGTGCCATGCTCCTCATCATGATGGACTGACTTGCACAGACCCCAAGCCTTGGGGCCAGTGGGCTATGGACTGAAACGTCGAAAGCTGTGATCCACAACAAACCTTCTCCTTTTATAAGTTCCTCATCTCAGCCACTTTGTTATAGTACTGGAAATCTGACTAATATAAAAACTCAACATTGAAACCATTTGGATAGGGAGGAGAAATGTGGTTTGAAATGTATGGATCCAGAAGCTAGTCTGAAGATAATTCTTCCACTCATTAGGCACCTAACATTGGAGGAGAATTATTCATTTTTCATTGAAGCCTTGCTGAAGCAGAATCATTCTGCTGCCAGAAATACACAGTACTTGAAAATGTTTGATACATTTAGAAATATTTTGGCTATAAAGCAAGGCATAAGTTTTCAGAATGACTGTGCTTGTAGGATGCACATATGTAACAGTGCTGCAAACATTGCATTTGCAAAGTTACATGCTATAACATGTCACCAAATTGCATTGAAGCATTGAAAAAGCATTTACAACTGAGTTAGAATACTGGTGACAACAACAACATAAACCATCATTGTAATAAGCATACTGACTAGTTAGTAAGTTGGCTCTTTCAAAGAGTATTTAAGATTGGTTAACCCACAAGAAAACTTGACGTGCCGTGACACTGCACAACTCACAAGTTGGAAGTGACCCGAGCATTCTTTCAAATATGACAGCAATTTTAAGATATAATTATTTTCAGCAATGAACGGTGATATTAAAAACAACTTTTTGAAAATGAAAACATTCTCTCAGGTTTTCACGGAGAGCAAACAGGTGAAGCAAACTGGTCACTTATCCAGATGGCTGACACTGACAACAGTTCTACAAAGCACTGTACGTGGTTCCAAAGTAAATCCTGAGGGGATTTGACTGAGCTTGGGAGATACAAAAGTTCCGTGTTCTGTTATACAGCTCTTGCTTTAACTTGCCCTTAACCACTCAGCAGAAAAGTTTAACCACGAGGCATAAAATGTAAAGCTAGGTTAGTATGCTGAGCCATAAAACGCTGAAATCAACAGCTTCCGACATTGCCAGTTCTGCCAATAACCTGCCCTGATTATGGAATACTGGACTATGTATATAACTACTTAGTTCAATGAAAAGAAATTTTGTACCAATAATGATTAGAAAAATTATCATGTCTGCATCCTGTGCTCTGAATAACTACTATGAGAACAACAATATGCATTGTATCAATTATTGGGAATGTACTACTAATGTGTTTTGAAACTGTCACATTGTTATTTCTTTTCTTTTTCTTTTTTTTTTGTGGGACTGGGGATTGAACTCAGGTCCTTGCCTTTGGCAGGTAAGTGCTTATTCTACTGAGCTATCTTCCCAGCCTCACATTGTTATTTCTTATTAAAAGTAATAAAAAAACCTAAAGAGCAATTTTAAAGCTGTATCGTTATTTTATTTATTTAATTTTATAAAATACTTGGTTTCACTGTGGCATATGAGTGCATGTGCATATTATGTTTTGCTTCTTTTTTTTTTTTTTTGCGGGACCAGGGTTCGAACTCACGACCTTGCACTTGCCAGCCAGGCACTTGTGCCACGGAGCTATCTCCCTGGCCCTCATGTTTTGATCATATTCATTCCTTGCTACTCTCCCTTATACCCCTCCCCTTATCCTGTTCCTCTTGTCTGATAATAGTTAAAATGCAACTTTCCAAATTGCGCAATTAATAATTTAGGGGGGACTGGAGAGATAGCTCAATAGTCTAAGTGCCTGACTGGCAAGCACAAGGACCTGAGTCTGATCCCCAGTACTGCATGCTGTGTGGGCTCTGGAATCCTGGACATGCGGTGCCCACCGCCAAGAACAGGTGTGGTGGTGCACATCTGTGATCCCAATGCTGGGGAGGCTGAGACAGGAGAATCACTATGAGTCTGAGCTGCGTAGCAAGACCCTGTACCAAATAAATAAATAAATAAATTTTTGATACAAGATGCTGGAAGAAAGAATTGTCTTTCTGTTCTAAGGACTGATAGTGTTAAGGCATTGTTATGAAGGACTGATTAGAAGTATTGAACATACAAGAAAAAATTAGTTGTATGCTGATTAGTTAATAACATTATTATTTTGCATTTTAATAAAATCTTTGCGCTTTTACACCGCTAATTCTTTTGATCTGTTATGTATTTTTCTTGTTCCAAGTGGATTCTTGTTTTCAGGTCTACTTTATTCTCTTTCCTCCAAATGTAAAAACTTGCAAACAAAAGAGGAATCCGATGCTAGCAGGGTCTAATTTTGTTGTTTTTGAAAACATGATTCTACACTTTGACAAGGTGGCTCAGCATCAAATAGCTGCCTCAACGTGAGGTCAGAGCGCCCAGCTCGGAGCCAGGCCCGTCCCGTCCCGGGGCTGAGGCGAGCGCTGCCTTTGACGTTATCTCCAAGTGAGCTTTCGCCTACCGCGGTTACCAGGATACGGAGCTGCAGTCCACCACATTTCTTTCTCTGTGGGGCTTTTCTCATGCGCTGGATACTTTTCAAATTGATATTTAAAAAAAGAATTACCTGACAGCCTGCTGAAGTTTATTGCATTAGATTTTTTATTCCCCTTGGAAGCTTTGCTTTGTTAACCAGAAATATTTAAGGAGGCTCCAGTTTCTCAAGTTTTGCCTTAACCCTAGGGAGATTCTGCCAAACCTCTATCCTTACCCTTGGGTGATGAGAGCTGGCCGGATCACACTCTTCGTTTTCCTTGGTGCCTGGTGCATAGTATGCCCTCACATATTTTTTGTTTCCTCTTTTGGCTTTTTTTCCTTGGGAGACATTTGTTTTTTTCCTATCTGGCAGATATGAGGAAATTTTTACACAATGGAATTGTGCCTAACACATTCCAGTTGGATTACCGAATGGCAGCCTTTGTTAAGCTGCCTGGTGTGAGAGTCCAGATCAAGTGTGCAACATGATACGCAGGAACCACCTTGACACCTGGCCTCAACTCTCACTGTGTCACACAGGACCACTAGTAACAGTGACAACACGCTAGGAGAGAGGTGTTTCTCCAGACGAAGATGAACTGAGAGGAGATGTGCTTGAATGCTGGCCATTACCCGGCACACTGAATAATAGTAAGTCATGGTGATAGTAAGGCTAAATTGTAAAACGTTTATGAATACGGGGCCCTGTAACTATCCTCACCTTGTCAAATTCCTTTAACAGCATGGAAGGGTAGCTATAAACTGTATCCTAGTGTTAGAAGGTCAGCACTGTGAAGGGGATTGGGCAAACGACCCAACATAACTCAGCCAGGGAGTGGAGAAGCCAGCGCCTGGACTATGACTTTTAGACTCTATTGTTATTATTATTATTATTATTATTATTATTGCATTTATATTATATTGATTTAAGGACCTATATCCTTTTTTGGCAGCCACTGTCCCTTCCCTTAAACTCTTCCAAGCCAGAGGACATTGTGGGAAACACTCAGGTGTATAATGATGAGAAAGAGGCAGTTCTGGTTGTGGGAAAGGTTGGAATCCAGCTCTCCTGGGCCGTGTGAACAGCTGGCCACATTGCACTGTGTGTTGGGCTCCATCAAAAACTGCAAGACCCAGTGGGACCAGCCAGCCAAAGGCGTGACGAGGAGCACACACATGTAATCTGGCCCCCTGCCCCTCCCCCTCCCCCTCCCCTCAAACCCTCTCCCCCACCACCACCTCGTAGCCACCAAAGAAGCCTATTTGGTTGCAGATTCTAAACTGACATACTGTAAACACTGTAGCAGGTCATGCAGTCACTTAGATTATTGCAAATTAACTTTTGTATCTTAAGAGTCACTCTTAAATCTACGAAGAAAGTGTATCTGTGGTGTAAGGATCTGAAAGGATCTAGTGAGACTGCACTACAAATGCATTTTTTTACTGTTATCCTGGTTGTCTAGATTTATTTATGTCGCTTTATTTTGGCACTGGTTCCTTTGTCTTTTCTGTTGCAACTGAGCCTTTGTTCTGTAGATCTAAATAAACATTCCAAGTCACCCAGTAATAGTTACACCTTGAATCAGACTCCCAAGTTGAAACTAATTAACCAGAGAATAGCTTCTGATTCTTATGCTCTATTTAATTATTTTTATTTGACTATATAGCACCCAAAGTGATACGTGGAGTTATATAATCTACCAGTTGTTGCTCCTGAAGAAAACTAGTAGCAGATACTGCAGAGTCATTCGGATTTATAAAACCTACTTATAGTCATAGAGAATATTTGTATGCCTGAGATTATTTAGGGAGTTAATGTTTTGTATTAAAATAGAATTACATGTTTAAATTGTTTCACCTTTGACTGTCATCATGGTCTTAGATTAGAAATGGATTCAAGCAGTATAGATTTTACACTGGTTATTTTCCTTCACTATCTTGTGACACACATAAAAATATGATGATGCCAGCAGATGATAACTTCAGATAGATTTTTCAAAGTTTGGCCATTAAGCAGCAGGCTAAATTTATTGCCTAATTTCAATTTCTTTTTCTTTCCTTCTTTTTTTTTTGTGGCCAGCTCAACCCACTCTGGGAGCAGGGCTGGTGTGGCATGTGGTACCTGGGATCAAACCACGGTCCCTAGGCTTGCCTAAGCAGGCACTTTAGATCACTGAGCTCTCTCATGGGCCCTCTAATTTCAATTGTGAAACAAAGTCCTAAACTTCAGTGCCCCTTCCTACTGAAGACTATTCCAAATATTCCCTACATGGAAATATTGTAGTTTATTTACATGAGCCTACTGTAGCCTCTCTGCCAGTTTTTAAAACTAGAGCCTTTCAACGTTTTCTCCCCTAAACGTTCCACTGGGGACACAGGGACTCGCTAAGCCTGTTTTCTATTTTCAGAGTGAACTGGTGCAGGTTCTCGTTTTATTTTCTTTTGATGAGTCTCATCCTTGGTGCTTCAGTTATGCTGTTAGCACCTACTGAAATTTGGATCCAGATCTACCAAGTTTGATCTTGTCCAGATGTGCCTGCTGGGTCTGGCTGCTGTGCTCAGCTTTTTCCTGCTGCAGCCCATGAAAGTGAACCTGCTGTGCTCCTCTGGCAAGATGTTCAGCTCCTGGATTATCTGGGAGGGTCTAACCTCTAGCCTCTCTGTAAGGAATTTTGCTGCAGGGTTCCACAGCAGATGCCAGGTCTGGGGTCTGGATCGGGAAGTTCTGGCCCTGTGGGCACACAGGCCAAAAGTTCCTACCTACACTCACGCCAGTCCTGGGGTCTGGGCGGTAAGACCAGTTGCTTTGGATTGTGTATAATTTTCAGTTTATCAGTACTCTCCCCTTCCCCAAATCACTGACACACACTTGAAAAATCTGAGGTGAAGCCTTTATCATGTATG
>PVKN010021731.1:0-15418 GCA_004027915.1 Capromys pilorides
GAAACTCAGGCTTATCTGAAGACAAAAGCACCTACCTCCTTGGGCAGGCATTAGAAATGAAGAGAAAAGCACAGCTGTCAGAAATAGTTGATTCTAAATGACCACTCTGAGCATCTAAAAGACACAGACAATTATAAATGTTAAGATTGTGGTCATAGGGGCTATGGAGACAGCTCAGTGATCTAAGTGCTTGTCTAGGCAAGTACAAGGACCCAGATTCAATCCCCGGTACTGCATGCTGTGGGGGCTCCACCTGGGCATGCTGGGCTAGCCACCAAGACCAGATGTGGTGGCACACGCTGGAACAGGAGGAGCACTATGAGTCTGAGCTGTGTAGTGAGACCCTGTCCTAAATACATAAGAATTTTTTTAAAAGATAATGATCACTATCATTTATTAAAAATCTACAAATTCCCACAGCTTCAGATCTTAGGGGCTGTGTACACAGCCCCTAAACTAACCCCATTAGATAAATATTGTCTATTTCACTGGGAAAGAAAAACCAAGGCTCAAGGCTTGCCTAAGAAAGGTGATGGCTGCCCAGCATGTGTAGGACTGTCCTGGATCCAGCACTGAAAGGCCTGCATTCTAGAAAAGGTTTCTGGGAGAAGCAAACTAAGACCCATTGCCAAGGCCACACAGCTAATGAACAGAGAAACATGCCACCTCACCATCTCTTTGCTAGGGCAGACAGAATACCATGAAATGGGCAAAATAAATGTGTACGTGCATCAAAAATGGAAGAAAAGAATAAATACAAAAATAGGAGAAAGCTATGTAAATGTACTTTTAAAAAAATTTATCTATGAGGTCAAGAAGTATAATACTTGAAACAACCTACATAAAATTTCTATTTTTAATTCTCTAACTTCAAAACCTTTTGAATAAAACCCTGTGCGTTATAAGTGGTGAAGAGATGATGACACTTGTTAACAATAAAAGCTTATTTATTTTGTTAAATAAGCCACTTGAACTTCGCCCAAAGAATCTTTTAAAAGATAATGTATCTAACTTTGCCACCCATACTTACTGCCCAAGGAGGGAGCAATAGCAATGCTTCTGGTAAAGAGCATGGCATCTGACTGAAGGATGAATAAAATACCACAGTGGGCACAGGCAACCCAGCCACCAGAAAGCTCCTTATGATGCTGGGAGTGTTTGCCCAAGTCATAGGAATTGGTCATGATTAAAAGAGCGTGAGGGGAACAAAAATGTCCAGTTGCAAACAAATACGTTGAGGGGCAGGGTTAGAGTCAGGATGTGGATGGAGGTATTTTGAAAGTCAACAGCAAATGGATGAAGCAGCACCCTCTTATGAGAACTTCCAGAATCCTCATACCAGGACCTTTTCTGCAGCCAGCCCAGTCCCTGTTCATCAGCAAAGGGACAGAGCTACTAAGGTAGAAAGAACCCAACAGGAAATTCACGATTCACTGGCATCAAATGACGCTTGCAGCCCCCTTGGTAACATGTACCCAGACTCTACTTGCTCATTCTCAGTGACCCCCTGTCACCTCTGACGACTTCCTAGAAACCTGCCCATAGAGGATCATCTTAACCCAAAAAAAAGGTTGTGACAGCAAAGAAGATCAGTGCAGGGTTGTTTCAATTCTATAAAACTAAAAACAGAGAAGATTATTGAATTCCAAAAAGCCAAAAGGAATTAAACAATGCAGTAATATAAAGGAGAAAATAAAGTTGATGTTTAAGCAATCTTCACAATACATAAATTCTTGTCCTTTTTACATGAAGAGATAAAATTCATTCTTATAAATATAATATGATCCAAATCATGGCAAAATTAAAGAAGTAGAAGAAATGTGCCAAACTATTAATAGTTCTTTATCATGTTATATAAGGGACTAGAGCACCCACATATTTTGGTAGAGCAGGAATCCTAGACTCAATCCCTCAAGGATACCAAAGGACAACTGTACAGTAAGTCCCTACCTCATGAATGAGTTCTGTTCCAGGGGAGCATTCATAAGTTGGATTCATCTGTAAATCTGACAAAGTGCATCTTATACATCTTTGACACAAATATACAACATAAAGTAGAAAGAGAACACATATAATAAAGCATTTAATGAACTATGTTTTCTTCTACTATTCCCTTAAAGTGGTAGTACATACTATATGACAACTACAAATAAATTATTCTCGCTTTTGTTGCCATGGTGATTGCTTTGCACTCCCTAGCAGTTCCCTCCACATCACCACTGCTTTCCTCTTGCTTCCACACATCCTGGGCTCCGCAGAGCACTGTGCTATGGGACAACGTCTCACTGTACAGTGAGCGCACCGCAGCACAGCTGCAGCTATGACAACACCCTGCATGAATATGCATTGCTTACACAGCTTATTCATATCTTTCTACAAATGTTCATAATTTGAGGCCCAGTGGTATTTGTGAAGCAACCCCAACATTCAGAAGTCAGGGACTTACTGTATTTCCTCTCGTATAAAAAGAAATACAGTAGCATTAAGTAACAGTAACAGGTAAATCTTGGCAGTTTCTAAACCCAATCTTAAATCAGCGAAATCTCTGAAAATGAAATTGAGAGAATATTTTCAAAAATATTGTTTTGTATATATTTAAGGTAGAGGTGGAAACTTCCAGAAAGAAAAGTTCCTCCCAGCCTCCTGTCTCCAAGCCATCTTTTAATTTGTCCCAGGGATAAGCAGAGCCAGAAAAGAGAGTGAAAGAGTGAGCAGTGTACATCTTCTACATGTCTTCCTTCATAGGTGCTTTCATCTTATTCTTTAAAATAAAAGATATTTTCAATTCTATTCTTCATAAACCTACCAGTTTATTACAGTTTGTTTTTATGTTTTGATCTCCCCTTTCTGTATTTTAACAACGTTTGTGTAATACGTGGTATTCTGTGTTTTGCTCTTCAGGATGACATGGGCTTTTTAAAGAATGAAACTGATTCTATTATGTTGTAGGGAATGAGTGTTTGCTTGGTTGCTGGAAGAGTAATAGTAGAAAATATAATTTTATGCCCAGTGCATTGAGCTGATTAGTGGAAAATATCTGTTAAAATTTCTACATTAGAGTGGTAATGGGAGAAGTTGTAGAGAAATGGAGTTTGAACCTAATGAAACTAACTGCACTCTGCTTTTTAATCACATAGAAATTGTTTTACAGAAAGATTACAGTTAGTCTTGGTTATGGTCATTGCTGACAAGTAGTTCAACGGTAATCTTTTTTAGGCAAATTCGCCCCCCCCCCCCCAATGTGGAAGAAAATGTCTCTCAAAATCAAGTCTTTAAGCCAGATTGCCTCAGGGAGCTATTATGGCTTGAAATGTAGAGAGGCCCCTTAGGTCTGGAGTGCAGAGAAAGATGAGGCAGGCAACAGTGTGAAGACCTTTTATAAAACCTGGTAGCTATGGTCCTGTTCTTTTGTCTGACTCCCGTGATGATTTCATTATTGCTTATGGTAATTTCAATGAGACTTAATATCACTTAAAGCCAATACATCTTAATCAAAACGCAGACCGCAGGACCAGCCAAATAGGGCCAGGAGTTCAAACCCCTGGCCGGCTGTGCCAGCCCTGCCCCCCGGGGCCTGCTGAGTTGCAACTGAGACTGGGCGTGGTGGTACGCACCTACAATCCCAGCTCTTGGGAGGTTGTATGCAGGTGGATCACTATGAATCTGATCTAGTAGTGAGATCCTGAACACCCGGTAGATCTTTTCCCGAAAAATGAAAAAAAGAATAAAAATAAAAAAACACAGACCCCCCCAAAATCATCAGATATCAGGGACAGGTTAGCTGCAGCAGAAATACCCACCGTGCCAAGTGGATTTAGTAGATTTGAAGAACGTACAGATGAAGCAAGTCTTGGGAAGTGCCATCTCAGAGACAGAAAAGGGAAAAAAAACAAACTTACTTTGAGGATAAGTAAAAATGACTCTGGATGTGGTGAGACAGTCACCGTGCTGTCATCTAATCTAGTGTGCACAAAATGTCCTTTTCTTTAGACCTAGGCCAAGTAGCTGAATCTTAAAAGCCAGCTCAGACTGCCTAAAACTGACTGCGTTAAGGAACCAGGCCTGAAACAATGTCAAGATTAGCTGTCAGTCTCTGTCAAAGGACTGGCTAGGGATCAGCGGTGTACATGCCACACACATGCACACACCACACAGATATACACAGGCACACACACGCTCCTGAATCCCTTCCTAAACAGACCTCAGTCAACTACCTATTCATCATGGTGAAGACGCACTCCCTCTTACACCCATATTACACATTTAAAAATCTTTTATTCTTTCCTCTGTTCTTAAGCAAGGATACACTCACAAAGTGCACTGTCTCTAGCCAATGCAGCCATTGTTCAATGATGCACCAAAACCAGGAGCTGTTCCTGTCACATTCATCGTCCCTTGTGCTTCAGGATACTTGACAACCATCAACAACTGCTGCTTCTTGAAGAGCAACAGCACTCCACCAAGTGAATTTTACTTCAGAATTTTAGTGCTATTGTTATTTTTAGCAGTATGCTTGTCTCTCAGCTTCATCCTAAAGATTGTAACCATGAGTAGCTTTGACATGCTTCAAAGCATCTTTTGTTCTTCCAGGGAGCTTTTGGAGAGGGTCCAACTTCATAATGTCCTTATGAAACAAGGCCATGAAGAATCCTTTGAATTTACCTCCACAAATATTTTTGAGTACCTACTTTGTGCCAGATGCCACAACAGGTACAAAGAAGAACAAGGAAAAAAGAGGAAGTATCATTTGTTGGGATTCCAATATGCTATGCAATGTCCTAGTACAATCCTGGGGGCTTTAAGTGTTTAGCTCATCCCATTTCCATAAGAACCACTCAAGCCATCATTCTCACAATTAGCACTGAGGACATGAGGCTTGTGGAGGTTACATGAGCTGTCAGTCACTCACCTATGGAATTAAAGGACCTGGGATCTGAATCATGTCTGTCTGACTCAAAGCCCGTGATGTTTCAATTCACCATGACAAGAGACCAATAAAAAGTATGGGCGCAAGGGAAGAGGTCTCCAGAGACTCAGAACTTGCTAACAATTTGTAAGATAAGAAGCAGTAGCTAAGCTCTCTTAGTCTCAGCAGGCCAGTCAACACTCAGCATGGGCAGATACCTACATTCCAAGGTTATCATAAGGATTAAACATAGAATGTGTAAAGCTCCTCCCACATGAGCCATCATCCATGAAGAATGACTTTTGTTATTTCATAGAAACAGTAAACTACCATTTCTCAGAGAGGCAGGAGCCATTCTCTGCACTTACTTGCACTATGAGTATAAGTGATGATAGCTAGGGTCCAGGCAATGAGATTTTGTTTGATGGTTTTGAGAAGGCACATGGTTGTCTCAAAAAAGCTCAGGAGAGGCTGCAGAAGAAAATCCCACAGCAAAGCAAGCTCAGTGACTTTCTTCTCTACTCCCAAGTCCTCAGCAGCTGAGCTACTGGCCCTGAATGACAAGAGGCCTTGCCTTTGTTTGAGCCTACTTAAGAATTTGCATGGAAAGTGATAAACAACATAACCACAGATCTGACCCCCTGGAATAGCTACGCTATCTGCAGTGAATGGAGGGCCATTATATAAACTACCTGGAGTCCCACTGCAAAGCTTCTCAGAAAGGCATAAACTTTCAGAGGATCAGCCTTGTTGGTCTCTGGGGAATGCAGACTTTGTTTGTTAATGCCACAACAAATGTGTCTCTGAATAAGAGAACTGACAGGACACCTGCCTCTGCATTGAAGCCTGATTAAAAGCAAGGCCAGCCTCTTCTATTCTCTCAGGAGTCATCATCGCTTTGAAGCCCTTTAGTTCTTTGTTGTTCAGTAATTTCAGTGGCAGGAAGACTCCATCCTTGTGCCTCCCAGTGATAATGCATGCAGGAGTACTCAAGCTTTCGCACAGAGCAAACGGACAGAGACGAGGAGTTGCCAAAGCACAAGAGCTGGGTAGGAACGGAAAACTCAACCCAGCAACACGTAACCCACAATCCAAATAACAGTGTCTCCCCACCTCCTTCACGGCTGCCACCAAGCCTGTCCTAGAGGCAGAATGACATGCACAGGTGGCCCTCTCAGAACTTTCTGATGGAAAGCCCATTTAAGAACAAGGGAGCAGTGGAAATGGCTGAACAGCTTTGTGAAGATGCGAGGACCACTGAATTTTATACTTTAAAGTGGTAAAAGCATATTATACACAGATAGCTTGATGATAATAGTAAGCATGTGTAACCCACAGGGGAAACCCAGCCTCTGTTTTCAGGAGGCTTATAAGGTCCAGTTCTAGGTATAAACTCTTGTACATACTACAGTCTACTCATAGGGTTTTTTTATTTTGTTTTTGCAGTTTTTAAGAGTTAAAGTTAGTCACCAGTTCAAATGCTTGACTTTTGCCCCCCAAATATTCAAATGAGACTGGTTTCTCTGGAAAAGGCACCTGATGGGTGCCTTTTCTGGGATGTGGAAAGAATGCTGCCCATTGAGAAACAGAAACATGTAGGGAAGCCAGGACTGCAGGAGTGGAATCAAAGAGCATAGAAAAGCCCACGCCATCTGTGTGCGCCCGTGCATCAACTCTCACCTTCCACCATGTTCTTTTTTTTATGTATTTAGTACAGGGTCCACAGGGTCTACAGGGTCTCACTGCATAGATCAGACTCATAGTGATCTTCCTGTTTTCAGCCTCCCAAGCGCTGGGATTGCAGGCACACACCATCATGCCCAGTCTCAATCACCATCTCAGTACACCCCCAGTGGTGGGGCCAACACCACTTGGGGATTAAACCCTGGTCCCCTAGCGCTTGCCTAAGCAGGCTGAGTTTTCTGGCTGGCCCTACCTTCCACCATATTCTGTCTATGCTGCCACTTCAAGGCTACAATATCCAGTGGCCGCAAGAGTCAGGCACCTTTTGTGACCCCCTGCCGGCACCAGAACAGCCCCTTCACCTCTCACAGGCTCCATGCCACACATCCAACAGATCTCTGGGGGTCATCTCACATAGATCCTCCCTAGAGGATTTTGGAGCTGTTTCTGTGTTCCAACCAGTATCATCTCTTGCATCCAGTCATGTGGTGACATCAGACTCTCCCATTCCTGCTTGCAAGCCACAGTGAAGTGTACACACACCTTGTGCAGCGGACACACCCTGCTCTTCTTGCCCCATACACAGGCCCCTTCTCCTCCAGCCTCTCTTGGATAGCTGTGTGCATGAGGTCATCCACAGTAACAGAACACACTCTGAGAATGTAGTAACCATAGCCTAAAAATATTAAGGGATGACCTGGTTAGTAGATGTGTCTTTCTACATGTATAGTAGGAAATTCCTAAAGGTCAATATAACAAGACCAGAATATTACCATTCACATTTTTATCATGTGCACTGTGTAAAATCTGTACATGTGCTTATATGGCAGTAGCAGAGAGAATCTTTGGAAGCCAATGCTCGTGGGCAGCACGACCAGGATGTGACATTGTAAGTAATTACATGTGAACTAAGCAGAATTACATGTGAAAACCAAATGTACTTAAAATACCAATCTCTGGCTCCTAGATCATTTATATTTTTGTACTGAGAACCCAAGATATTGTGCATGCTAAACAAGCGCTGTTCACAGAACTACACCCTCAGCCTGGAGCCCAGTGGTATAAACAGTTAAATAGAAATATCATAGGCAGTCAGATAGGGCAAGGCCCTGAAAAGAACCAGTGCAGAAGATGAGATGCATTGTAACTATGGGGGAGACACATTCATTGAGACCCCAAGACAAAGGATAAAATAGATGCACTATGGCAGTTTCTGTAGGAGTAACAGTGATTGATATTCTACGTGGCTATCCATCACCTTGGGAAAGACAGAGACAGCCACTGAGCCAAGGCCCCCAGGAATGCTCCTGCTGTGTCCTGCTCTCTTGCTGTGTGACTCCCTTCCCCACATGATCGCCATTTAATCAATATTACCTGAGCTGTTATGCTCATAATCTTATTGGTTGTCCATAGTTTGCCACACCTTGTACTCACCTTGTGATTTACCATTTTTCTCCACCTTGAACCCACCTCACCTCATAGTTTTGGTCTTGAAAAGGCAGGGTGCTCTGCAACCCATTTGGGACCCCTCTGTCTCTCAGAATACAAAAGCATTCCTTTCCAATAAATAGATTCTTCTCTTCACCTCCATTGTTCCTAGAATTGATATTTCCTTTTTTTAAAATTGTCTTTTCCAGCCAGGGTCTCGCTACTCACTTCAGCCTGACCTTGAGCTCATTTTTGTAGCCCAGGCTGGTCTCCATCTTACAATGGTCCTCCTGCCTCAGCCTCCCAAGTGTTGGAATCACAGATGTGCACTCCCTTATGCAGTACATTTTGTTAAGTTTTTCTTTTTTAGGACTGGGAATCTAATTCAGGACCTTGCACTTGTCAGGCAGGTGCTGCATAGCTGAGCTATATCCCAAAGCCCATTTTTCCATTTTAGAGAACACAAACAGGATCTCTAGCAGGTTGGGCATTTCTCTCCCTTATATACCTACTGATATAGGTGTGCTCAGGGTACTCCCCATATAAAGAGCTACCACCTGCCCTGCTAGCCTCACCAGCCTTCTTGAAGACCTTATCCTCATCCATCTCCTCTCTGGAGTCCTGGCTGCCAGCTTCTGGTTTCTCCCAGGACCATAACCCACTACCTACACCCCTGTGAGTCTACCACACACATCCTCCTTTCCCCTCAGATGCTCTTCTCTGGCTCTCTAGAATAGAGCTGTCTTCCCCTCTGAGATCCAGCTCTGTCACACAGCCATCTGAGCCCCAGTGATACAGCTACAAGCCCCATAATTCCTAAAAGGCTTTTCCAAAAAGCATTTTGTTTCTGCTATACATTAGCCACAAAAGAACTAATTCTAAAGCAAAAATTTTTTTAAAAAGACAATTAATGGGAAAATGGCTCAGGACCATGAAATAGATGCTGATTATAAATACAGGCTTCAGGCATTATGAAAGAAGGCAACTCTAAATTTTCAAAGAACAAAGAAAAATCAAAAGCGTTTTTAAATATCAAAAGAACATGCAGGTTATAATTAATAAATTGACCAACCTTTTTAAATGTGGAAATGAATTTCTAAAGTCTGTGGGATTCCTATAATTGAAGAATACAGTAAGTCAAAACCATCTCTCTCTACCTCCTCACTTCACAGATGTGAAAGCAGTAAGTTCCACAACTTTCCACTGTCAGAGAAAACTGTAGCTGCCAGGATTCCAGACTAGATGCCACATGCCTTTCCTCTGAGGTAAAACAAAAAAAATACAAATAGGTAGAAAGGAGACAAAGAAAATCATAATTCTAAAAATGTACTTTCAAGAAGATTGCAGGCTAGGGAGATAGCTCAGCAGCAGAAGCACTTGCCTGGCAGCACGGTGTCCCCAGTTCAATTCTCAGTATTGAAAAAAAAAAAAAAATGGAGGAGGAGATTGAAATTTCCAGGGCACCATCAAAGCTACCCACAGCTATCCATATTGACATTCCGTTGATTAACTCATGCTTCTTTCCTTTCAGACCCATCATACACCAAATCCCATAAGCCCATAAATTAGGTTAGTTGAGAAAATAAAGAGTGGAAACTTGATTTGAAAATAAAGAGGAAAGGGCCAGGCATGGTGGTGCACACCTCTAATCCCAGCACTTGGGAGGCTGAGGCAGGAAGATCGGTGTGAGACCAACCTGGACTAGAAAAGTCAGCTTAAGGCCAGCCTGAACTGTATAGTGAGACCCTGTCTCAAAAAAGAACAAAAGAAAGAAAGAAAGAGAGAGAGAGAGGGAGAGAGAGAGAGAGAGAGAGAGGAAAGAAGAAAGAAAGAAAGAAAGAAAGAAAGAAAGAAAGAAAGAAAGAAAGAAAGAAAGAAAGAAAGAAGAAAAATTCAAAGAATGCTTAAATTATCTATCTGAAAAAAGAAAACCTAGGCTCCTACCTTTCACCTGTAAGATGGGATGTTTTGAGTTTGGGGCGTGTTTTCCATAGGTCTACACCCCCTCAAGAGAAACAGAACCATTCACAGTTCCAGGAAAATGATACATGTCTTTTGAGGGCCGGCACTGTATTTCTTTGACTGTGTACCTTTAACATATTGTCTTATTATACCTCCTACACATCTTATTCTTTTTAATTTTTCTACAATGGAAGTTAGCGAACCTATAATGTGTCCCATGGGTTAGGTGAGTCCAGGTTCTGCTTTGAGGACCTCCTCAGACCCTGTCTGGTGAAGCTCAGGTCCTTCCCACTCATTCTGCACTACAAGCTGCTTTCAGCAGGAGGCAGCAGTCCTCAGATTTCTTGGTGTCTGCAGAAGTGGTGACAGTGGCAGTCACCATGGCTTGGGCTGCGTTTGACCCCAGGACCCGTGTGTTAGAGGCTTGGTGCCCAGTGTGACAGTGCGGAGGTGAGGCCTGCTTGGAGGTCCTTCTACCCTCAAAGGGGACTGTAGGACCCACCTCAGTCATTCTCTGACTTCCCACCAGCAACGTAATTGTTGGTTTCTATCACTGCCATAGGATGGAGCAGTCAAGAGAGATCCTTCTCCAGAGGCTGTGCCATGCCATTTGGCCACCCAGCCTCTAAAACTATGCTCTAAATAGACCTCTTTGCTTTGCAAATTAGCCTATCTTAGGCATTTCATTATGGTACTGGAAAGATGACGGAGACAGTGCTGGCAGCAGCAGTGCTGGGGTAGCTGCAGGGGCTGCAAAGGTGCTAGCAGGGGAGGTGAAGTTTGGTGGTGGTGCTGGAGATGGCGATGATATAGTGTACCTGTGTGTACTAGGCAGTTGGAGAGTAGGGCGATAGTTCAAGACGGCGCTCAGGCCCCTCAGCCAAAGCTGAGATTCCGTTAGGCCTAGATACAATCTAAGCAGCTGCTGCAATGGGGGGGAAGATGTAGCAATTATAGGCAAGTCAACTAGATCCATCTATAAACTAAGTGAGAGAAACAGCACAGCGGTGGAGGGAGCTAGAGGGTCATGTGGATCTCTCAGTGTGGGATTGCCACGCCTGTTGGATATTTCCAGGCCAGGGAAAATTTGCTCCCACAGGGAGGCTCTTAAATATAGCTTCAAGTTGTAAAACCTATTTGTTTTGGTTTGATTTTTTTTCCCCCAGTGGTGAGGACTGAACCAAGGCTTTGCCTGCACTAGCACTCTTCTCCTCAGCCACACCCAGCCCTTGCTTTTGTTGTCTTTTCTGTGCAAGGACCCTTGGCAACATGGGAAGGAGTAGAAAAGCCAAGTTGGCTACAGTCTGACCTGTTCTATCCCCTAGCTCTGAAGATTTAGGGAGTTTATTTTGTTTTGTTATCACAATAGGGTTGTTTTACTGAATACAACATTTATGCTCAACCACCAGCAGAGGTGGAGGGCAGAAAAACACAGCTTATCTCCTGCTGTGAAGTCCATATGTTATTAAACGTGCTCGTGTAACTTTGTGGCCACAGTGCCACCATGTGGAAGGCGCCTGTCAACTGGTCCTTGCATAAAGTAAAACAAGGAATAGCAGTGGAGCAGCCCATCTGTCACGTCTGGTCACAGAGCGAGAGTGCTCCCTTCAGAAGCTTTCTGAGCCCAGGGATCTTGGAGCTCAGGGGACCCTCACTGATCAGCTTGCAGACCCGTGTCAGCAAGGATGTGCAGAGACAGGAGCCCTTGTGCACTGAGGTGAGTGTGAAAAAGGGCACAGGCCCTGCAGAAAACAGAACATAGGCCAGGGAGATAGCTCAGCAGCATAAGGGTCTGTCTGGCAAGCGTAAGGTCCTGAGTTCAATCTCTAGTACCAAGTATATATATATATATATATATATATATATATATATATATATATATATCCATCTGATCCAGAAATTCCACTTCTGAATGTATACCAAAAACAATTGAAAGTAGAGTCTGAAGGAGATATTTGCATCCATGTTTCTAACAGCACAATTCACAACAAACAACTGAGAATTGGAAGCAGCCAAGGTACCAGGGACAGAAGAAGAAAATGTGATATATGTGTAGATTGCATATTATTGTGATTGCATATTGAATTCATTATTGATATATGTGAATATTATCCAGTCTTATCAAGGGAGAAAAGTGTGCTACAACATGGATAAAACTTGAGAATATGATACTAAATAAGCCAATCGCAAAAGGACAAATCCTGTTTCCACTTACATGAAGCACCAGCCATACTCAAATTCACAGAGACAGAAAGGACAAGGACGCCATGCGTGTGCCGTTGGGAGGGAAGGAAGTACTGTTTAATGGGCACAGAGTTGCACAAGTTCTGGAGACCGTTGAGCCAGGCTGCTCAGCAATGTTAGGTACTTAACAGTACACTTAGAAACACTAGTAAGCTGTGTGATTACCACAATTAAAACTAAAATTGGGGCTGGGGAGATAGCTCAGCAGACTAAGAGCTTGCCTGGCAAGTGCAAGGGCCTGAGTTCAATCCTCAGTTCCTCAAACAAAAACTAAACTTGTGCTTTGTTTTCTGGCTATCTTTCCAAGTGCTGAGATCACAGGAGTGTGTGCACCACCATGCTCAATTTACAACTACATTTTTAAAAAATACCATGTATTTAGGCTGCTTCCCTGCTTTAATTATTATGAATAATGATGCTGTGAACATGGGTGCACAAATATCCATTTGAATCCTTTTCAATTCTTTGGAAGTGAAATTTCTGGCTATATTCCTGGAATCCTATTTTCAATTTTTTAGTGTATTATTTTTTCTATCTTAATCAACATATAATAATTATACACATTTATGAGATGCTGTGTGGCATTCCAATACATGTATATAAAATGAAATACAGATAATTAGCATTTAGATCACCTCAGTTTTTTATCATTTGTGTTTCATTACCAGTGAATGGATAACATGTGCAACAGATAGAAGTATAGACATATAGACATGGATATCAGCTTAACAAGGAAATTCTCTCCCATGGTCTAACATAGACGGGCCCTAAGGACATCATGCTAAGTGGGATAAGCCTGTCACATGAGGACAAATGGCACAATTCAATTGACACAAAGTTCTTAGAGTAGTTATGTCCACAGGTTTAGGAAATAGAATGGTGGTTTCCAGGGCTGATGAGAGTGGGACGTGAGGTGTCACTGTTTGATGGGTACAGGGTTTCAGCTTAGAATGATAAAACAAATCCTGGATGTGGATATGGGTGGTGGTGATGGCTGAGCAACCTGGTGAGCGGCCTCGGGGCTGCAGACCTGGGCGCCCAAAAATGACTAAAAATGTTGTGTTGGTGCAGCGTATGTTCTATATTATATATAACATAATAAAAATGAGAAGCCTAAACTAAAATATAATAGCATGATTCTAGTGCTAAAATGAAGAGATTAATGGAAAAAATAGAAATCCCAGAAATGTAGTAAGTACTTACTGGATTTGTTTTCTGGCTCTCCAGAAATATTTTTTAAAAGGAAAAAAATACATGGTCCTATATGTTGTTGAAATAACTACTGAGTGTAAAAATAAAATTGATTCCTTAACCTGCAACTGACACCTTCCCCCAAAAAAATCTAAATATATTAAATATGTAAATTTTAACATAAATCTTAAAATTGAGAATGCCACCCTAATAAGTCAGCAAAAGTAGGTAGACATCATAAAGTAAAACACAGATTTCTTAGATCCTTAAAATGTTAGGTCTCTCTACAGCAAAGAACCCTATTAATGAAATTAAGACAACTGACCAACCATGAAAGAGAAGAGGTAACAATATGGCAAGGGATCAATATTTTCAATATATAGAAGCGCCTAACAGCAATAAGACACAACTAACAGTACTGTAATCTCTAAAAAGTAAAATAAAGTTTTAAGTAGCTTCACAACAGAAAGGAACTATTCCAACAGACATTAAAATATGATAATTTAACTGGACACCCCTTGTGGCAGAGACCCTAAGGATAACAAAAATCCCAAGAGATAAATAATAAATTTGAAACTGTTTTGGTATTACACTATGGGCAATGAATGGTATTTCTATCCTAAGACTGTTATTTTGACTGTTCAGAACCAGGATTCTTGGAGTGGAAAAAAAAAGGTAAAGATATTAGCTCAGTGAGGTAAAATAATACTAGAACCATGCCTTTGAATGGGAAGTATGAATGCATTTAGTGTGGATGCATGACGAATTTCTAATGTTATTCCCTATCTCTGCACTGGAAGGGCTTAGAAACAATAATGAGTGCAGTACCAGCGAGTATCCCATGCACCCAGACTGTATATATAATTATCATTTCCTTCCAATAGGAACAAGGATTCCTCAGATAAATTATTAACTTCGGGTTTAAGGCAAAAAATGTATGAGATGAGCTTGGAAGAGACTCCATTCCAAATGACAAAGAAGCTATCAGACTGCTAAGGACATGTTGAAGAGTTCAGAAAACACCTGGAAGAGGTGCCTATTGGTTAATACAGAACAATCTCACACCAACAAAAGTAACTATAAAGTGGGTCAGGGAGATAGCCCAGCGGTCTAAGCACCTGCCTGGCAAGCGCAAGGACCCACGTTTAATGACCAGTACTACATGCTATCTTGGCCCTCATGCTGTGCTGGCCACGGAAACCAGGAGAGGTGGTGCACGCCCATAATCTAGTACTGGGGAGACTGAGACAGAGGATCACTATGAGTCTGAGCTGTGTGATGAGAGCCTGTACCAAATACATAAATAAATAAAAGATAAAAAAGTAATAAATATAAAGGATGTAAACAAACAGATACATTTAAATATGTAGTGGCACATTGAGGATGCTTAAAAACTAATTTGTTATTTTTGGAAAATAAAATAAAATAAAAGAAGACCTTAACTGCCTTACCCATAGGAACCATAGGTTTGCAACTAGTAAAAATGAAGGGAATGACAGCTTTAGAATATCACAATTTTTGAAATCCACAATCAGTAAATGTATTTCACTCTGATCAGTAATGTCTGTCACCAATGTCATCCTCGACGTCATGAGGAGAGCCTGATATGCTGTGCCCCCTAATGGAAATCCACAGCACCACCTGTAAAGAGTCTCGAAGGAAAAATTTGCATCTGATCAAATATTTGGCTCTAACAACAAATTTACAGATGGTTCAGGCGAAAGAGGAACACACGTGTTAAACTTCATCATGATGAGCAATCAGCAAACTCCAGACAAGGGAGAGACGATCTGATTTTTTTTCAGCAACAACAAAAATATAGGGAGAAGGAGAGAGAAGGAAGAAAAGAAGAAAATAAAAATGGAACGTGTAGATTAAAAGAGACCATCTTTTCAGAAGAGGAGATAGGTCAGTAGAATAAGCACTTGCCTGGCAAACTCATGGCCCTAAATTCAATCTTCGGTACTACAAAAAAAAAAAAAAAAAAAAAAAAAAAAAAAAAAA
>PVKN010021732.1:0-15406 GCA_004027915.1 Capromys pilorides
TAGTCCCATCAGTAGTAAAACACATAATCCCAGTGGATCATGAGTCACATCTCAAACTCTCGAAGTCCCCGCTCCAAGATTGCATGAGGCTTTTGGGGGACAACTAGACATAAACCATAACAGATGGCATTATGTCAATTGTATCTAGTAAAGAAGTAGAAATTACTCTGGACTTCTTGGTAATATATTTGCATGCCAGAGTATAAGAAATACCTCAAACGAAAAATCAGGAGCATTCTACTTCAGAAAAATTTCTAGAGGCCCACTGATGAAGGGTTTGTCAAGATAGTCTTCCTAAGGTGAAGGATATGTTGTTGCATCTGGCCCTTAATCTCCAGAGGAGACACAATGCCTGGAGGCCTTTGTGAAATTTGGAAGTATATTCTCCTTCTGGATTTGTTACTCTGGCCAATTTACCTAACAACCTGAAAACCTACTAGCTTTGAGTGGGACCTGCAATGGAAAAAGGCTCTGCAGTGGGCTTAGGCAACTGTAAAAGCTAAATTTCAGGGCAGGCCCTTGGGATTGTTGAGGAAATCTGCCATAAGAACAATACCTGGTGACTCATTTTACTTGGAAGGAAATATAGCCAGACATCACCAAACTCATAGGTTGTAACAGTTTAGCTGAATGCTCAGAGACATGGAAGAAACATAATAGGGAAGTTGGTGACAATGAAATCACTAGTGAAAATAGACTTTTTTTTATGAATTTAGGGTAGGGTCCACAGGCTGCATAGGACCTCACTACACAGATCAGACCCGTAGTGATTCTATCATAGTGGTTCACTAATCATAGTGATTCTCCTGTTTTCAGCCTCTCAAGTGCTGGCATTATAGGTATGCGCCATCATGCCCAATCTCAATCCTTGTCTCAGTGCACCCTGGGAAGCAGGGCTGGCACAGCACACACCAGGGATGAAACTCCAGCTGCTGCACTCTGCCTAAGCAGGTATTTTAGTCCACTGAGCTATCTGGCCAGCCCTAGACTCTCTCTCTCTCCTTTTTAATAGCCAACAACATTAATTTTATTTGCATTTACTTTATGCTTAATTTATTCCTGTGCCATGAATTTTTGTTTCTTCAGTTTCTTCTGGGATATCTTTTTCTTCTGTGCAACCTCCTCCTCTGGTTTAGGAACTATTTGTTCCTTTTCAGGAACAAAAAAATGGTTTCACTATGGCAGGGGGAACTCATATGGGTTAATTTGGCCATGAGCTCTATAAGTACAGTGGTACATCTTGGGTGCTTTGTTCACCTGGATATGTTCAGTAACCAGTGAATCTGCAGCTAAACCCTTAAGTTCAGCATTACTCTCTGCATTTTTAAGCATGTACAGCAAAAATTCAGCGCTGTTTTTGGGCCACCAACCCTGTGTCCAGCCCTGCTATTTGGCCTGGGCACACCTACCAACTCTACCATTGTAATGTCAGAATGACACACTGCTTCTTTAATGTGACATCCTTCAGATATTTGGTGGCCTTTCAGATATGCATACCCTTGATGGCCTGGGCAGTTTCACACGTATTCTTAAAGTGAACATGAAGATTTTAGCCTCTTGATTTGCATGATTTTGTGAGGTTTTCTGGGTTGAGAGAGTATAGTGAACCATTTTCATAGGACACCTCAGGCCGCTCACAGGAAGAGCACTCGACTCTCTTAAAAGGCAAAAATTATGAAAATTATTATGTCCTAGGCAAATGTTCATTGAAGAATGACCTCAGCAGAAGAGAATGTAATAAAGTGGGCAGGATGGCCCATTCTGTGGATAATGGTCAGGCTCTTTTCCTATCCTCCTTATCATTGCCCAGAGGACTCATGAACAAAGTGACCACACTGGTAGGGTGGAGTTATGCATGTGCTCAACAACATGGACTCCCATTCATCAAGGCCAGTCTGCTCACAGCCATCTCTGAGCACCCAATCTGCTAAAGCAGAGACCCACACTAAGCCCCCCATAAGGTTTCACTCCCCAGGGAAACCAACCAGCTAGCTGGTAGCAGGATGACTGCATTGGACTGTTTCTACCATGGAAGAAACAGTGGTTTGGCTTTCAGAAATGAAGACTTACTCTGGGTATGGATTTATCTTCCCTGAATGCAATGCTTCTGGCAAAACTATCACCCACAGATTTATAGAATTTATTAGCCACTGTCCTGGTATCCCACATAATGTAATTTCCAAGCAAGGAATCACTCCACAGCCAACAAAGTGAGATAATGAACTCATACTTATGGAATCCACCAGCTTAACCTTGCTTCTCCCCATCCAGAAGCTCCTAATTTGATAGACCAATAGAAAGGCCTTCTAAACACGTGGACACAGCACTAGCCATGACAATGGCAATACCTTGTGGGGCTGGAGCAAGGTTATCCAGAAGGCTGTGTTTGATGTCCAGCGCCACACCCAGAAGTCAAGGGATAGAAGTGAGAGTGGCCCCATTCACCAGTCCACCCAGTAACTCACCAACAAAGTGTTGGCTTCTTGTCCCCACAACTTTATGCCCTGCTGGCCTAGAGGTCTTAGTTCCAGAGGGAGAGATGCTTCCCATGGGAGAAATAATATTGATCATATTGAACTGAGAGTTGAGATGGCCACCTGGACACTATGGGCTCCTCATGCCTCTGAGTCAGTAGGTATACAAAAGGGAACTTTTGTGTGGTCTGGGGCGATCAAACCAAACTGCCAAGGGAAAACTAGACTACTACTCCACACGAGAGGAAAGGAAACGTGTGTCTGGAATGCAGGAAATGTGTTGGGGCATCTCATACTTCCACCTGGTTCCTGTGATTAAATTGATGGAAAAGTACCAAAATTCCATCCAGACAAGCATAATAATAGGCCAGGCTCTCCCGAGTGAAAGTTCAAACCACTCCTCCAGGTAAAGAGGTTCATACCAAAGAAAAAGGGAGTATAATTTGTAGAGGGAGAAGGTAGTTAAAAATATGACCATGTGTGTTCAGTTACAGAAGGGGGCGCTACAGTCCTCATGTGTATTTCCGTTTCTTATGGACCGTGTCTGTGTGTGTGTGTGTGTGTGTGTGTGTGTGTGTGTGTGTGTCCCATCGGTTCTATTTCTCTGGAGATCCCTGATTAACACGAAGAACATCACACTTCACCGGCAACAGCATACCAGGGAGGATTGCTCGGGTCTTCAAGGTTAGGAGGAACCAAGAAGGGGCAAGGGAAAGCGGAGCATTTCAGGAGTCACGGCCAGAACGCTGGAGTGCTATTTCCCAAACCTGGGGCATTTCTTCCATTCAATAGTCAGATTGTAGGTGGTTCGCAGAGAGATAATTCATTACAAAGAGACAGAGTTATACTCTTTCAATGTTCAAATCTCCTTCTGTAGCAAGTTTCTTTTTAAACTCTTTCTGACATTTGCTAATTTCTTTTTCCCCGCCAGGTTTTCTGGCTACACATTTATGCAACAGAAAATAAAGTCCTCCAACTTTTCTGCAGTGGCTGACCATGTCCACGACCAAATCCGCCTCTAAAGTGAAATTCCGTGGTTGAGCGGGCCCCGGCCTCGGCCTTCTTGTGGGCACCAGGGGGCGCGGCGCTGCGTCCGTACGCGTCCCTGTCGGCCTCCCCGCGCCTCAGCCTCAGGGCCCGCTCGCTGTCCACACTTGTTGGCCGGGGTCTGCCAGTCTCAGGCCGGCTGCAGCGCACAATCTCGGGGGGCAGGTGGAGGTAGTCACGGAGATACTGGATGCCCTGTTGGTAAGGTACCAGTAGGAGCGTCTCCGGGCAAACTGCTCCTTCACGTAGCCTCGGGACTTGAGAGACTGACTGCATGGCTCTCATGACGTGAAGTTTGGGCACGTTCGTGTCTGCCAGCTCTGGGTGCTTGGGCATGTGGACGTCTTTCTTGGCCACCATCACCCCCACTTTAAAAAGGAGCTCGTAAATGGCGATCCGGTGCTTCTTGGGCATCAACATCGTGACGGCTGTACTCTCTGAGGCCAAGCCTGAAAGGAAGGGTTACTAATCTGTTAAAGAGAGGGCAGAGTTAAACCCAGCACCTCCCCTGGCAGCATCGTCTAGGTAGAATTAAAGAACAGGTACCTTTCCACTGTGGTCACTGAAACCGGTTTGCTATTTTCAATAGCAATGTAAAGTTTCCTTATAAAAATGATTTTATTTGAGCACATAAAATAGATCTATTTTGGGTGTCTGGAAAGATAGCGTGGTGACCTAAGTGCCTGCCTGGCCAGCTCAAGGAGCCAGGTTCAATCCCCATTACCACATGCCATGCCATGCCGGGCCTGTCTGAGCTGTGTAGCAACACCCTGTACCAAATAAATAAATAAATACATAAATAAATAAATAGTTAATTTTAAAAATGGATTTATTTTTCGAAACGCTAATGAGATGTCATAGTCCACTTGGAATCTGGGTAAGTCAGAAATTGTGAAGTTTCTGAATTGGTGACTGAAGTTTTGAAGCAGTGTGTCTTAGATACTTTTCTTGTTGCTGAGACAAAACATCTGACCCCCAGAGCTAATGGAGGAAAGTTTATTTAGCTCATGCTGTGCAGAGGTGTCAGTCCACAGCCAGCTGGCTGCAAGTCAGGGTGGCCTGGCAGAGAGGCCTCGTGGAGGAGAAACAGCCCAAGGCAGGCAGAAGTTAGGAGACAGAAGGTAGCGAGCAATGAAACAGCAAAGCAGCTGCAGAAGCAAGTAGCTGCAGGGGCCAAGGAGAGAGCTCAGAGGCACAAGTACCTGCCTGGCAAGTCCAGGGTCCTCAGTTCGATCCCCAGTTCCACAGAAAAAGGAGAAGGAGAAGGAGAAGAAGAAGAAAACAGCTGCAGCATCCCTTGTTCTGTCTTTTATATTCCGCCC
The DNA here is from genome assembly GCA_004027915.1 of Capromys pilorides. Lineage (NCBI taxonomy): Eukaryota > Metazoa > Chordata > Mammalia > Rodentia > Capromyidae > Capromys > Capromys pilorides. The sequence goes on from PVKN010021732.1 coordinate 4,844, forward strand.
GGGCCACATGCCCCGTGGACAGCTAGCCCTCACTCTCATGCTTTCCTTAAGATATCCACAGGCAGAACTAGGCCAAATCAGTCAGTGGACTGATTTAGTAATCACACACTCAGCATTGCACACTTAATCCTAGCATCATGTGCTCCATCCAGCCACCTCTGAAATGCCCCCCGATGGCCTGATGAGGCTTTGGGAGGATATCTAAATACAAGACACAACACTGCCTGGAGAGAGGCGGTGGAACACGAAGCTACAAAGACAAAGGAACAATTAGGAAGAACCCAGGAAGGGATGCCAAGGACTTATATTGTAACTGCAAAGTGAAAGGAGGTGTCTGGGAGTCTGTTAAATAACAGAGTTGGCAAACAGTCATGAAAGATTCCACAGGACAAATGGCAGAGGTGGTGTGTGGCGCAGCAGAGTCAGCAGACAGTTCAGAGCTCTTGGTGAATTTGTTCTATTCATTAAACCAATGGTGAATTCCAAAGTGGCTGAAGTAGGTCACTTCAGGGGCCTTCCACCCTGTTTAGCTCATAGCTGCTGCTTAAGTTGGAACAGAATAGCCAGTTTAGCAATATGAAGTATAGCAATCCATGGATTGTTATTAGTTATACAGGCAATATTTCATGCTAAAATTGTGTAAGAAATTTGGAATATAACACATATTTGCTATTATGAAAATAGATATCAAAGTATATAGATTAAGAAGCAAACCATACTCTTAACTTTCATGTAAAATTCTCTGTACTATTCTCCACTCCTCCAAAAATCTGGAGGTACACCTGGTGGTCCCCCCATGGAGACTGGACCCCGCGTGACAGCCAGCTGCTGAGGAACAGTGGCCACTCTTGGTTGTAGGACAGATGTCAGACATCTGTCTTCCATCAAGTAGGATCAAAATAAAGCCCTGTCTCTAGATGACTTAAAGTGTAGCATATAATAACCCAAGCAAAAGTTGCCCTGTGCCTGTTTAGAAAGTCTCTATTACAGGATTCTCCTTCCTTCCTTCTTAACAGCTATGAAGACACAGGCGCTCAAAATACGGCTTTGTTCTTGTCCTTATCTTTTTCTCTGTTGTTGGACAGACTTATTTTTCAACTACCTTTTTAGGCTCTCCATTTCTCTTTCCTTGAGACTGCGTTTCACAATGCAGTCCAGGCTGGCCTTGGACTCACAATATAGCCAGGCTGGCCTTGAACTCATGGAAATCCTCTTGCCTCAGCTTCCCAAGTACTGGGATTATAGGCATGCGCCGCTGCACCTTGCCTCTCCTCTTTGTCTTTGTTTTATTTTATTTATTTTTTATTTATTTATTTTTACAGGACCAGGGTTTGAACTCATGAACTTGCACTTGCCAGGCAGGCACTTGAGCCTCAGAGCTATCTCCCCAGCTCCTTTTTTCTTCATTTTAGACTCTTAAAAGGACCTGAGGTGCCTCTCCGTCTCTCTTTCTCTCTCCAGCCCTCTCTCCTACCCATCTCCCCCTAGAGAGCTCAGTCATTTTCTGAGATTCCAAATCAAGTCTGTAGACTTGTGAACCCATATCACAAACCTGGACTCCTCATTCCTCATGTTTTCAGAGGTCTCCTTCATTTGCCTACGTATCTTTTTTGAAGCCCACATCTTCACAATAAATGTAGATTCCTTAACAGCCAGTTCCATGTTTGAGATGAGGTCTCAACTACGGAGCCCAGGCTGACCTCAGACTCCCAGGCTTGGTGGTCTTCATGCCTGGACTTCACAAGCAGCTGAGATCGCAGGCGCTCGGCGCCCTGCCCGGCAGTGATCCCTTTTCAGGTTGAGCAAGGGGCACACTTCAGACTGTGACTTCACCTATCATGCTGTACCCCGTAAATATGTGCAACTAAAATACTAACCACTAATTTTATTTACTTTATTTTACGGACGGCTCAGCCTGCCCTGGGGGTGGAGCTGGCGCAGCATGTGGTGTCGGGGATTGAACATAGTTGCCTAAGCTTTCCTAAGCAGGGCACTTTAGACCTCTGAACCATCTCACCAGCCCATGACCACTAATTTTAAAAGAAGCAAAAATCAATAATTCACTAAATTTCAGATTATTGAGTTCTGGACTATTAAATGTGATATCATCCCAAGGAATGCTGAATAGTTTTTGTTGCCTTTAAATGTGTCAGTAAAAATCTTAAAATTCAAATGTGTATGAGTCAATATAATATAGTTTAATTAAAAAATATTCATAGAGGACATCATCTAATTACATTAAGTCAGGTTCACCTTCTGTTTATCTGACACACACTAGCCATAGGCTTTTTCATGGAGGTTGTAGTAAAATTGCCCAGATATGGATTCATGTAGCTGCCTTGCATGGTGTAGCACCCACATGACAAGTAACCTGACAATGACAAAATGTCACATAATTAATTTATACATTTTAACATACCTGACCAACACTTCAGAGCTGTCGGTAGAAAAGGAAATGAAACACCATTCTTTCAAATAAATCATAATTCACAACTTTATGAGGACTGCAAAAGCGGCTGCAAAAACTGCTGCTCCCCCAGGGTTAGTGCATCAGGGTCAGGGCGCAGTGCAACTGCAGCCGGCATCACCACATCGTTGCTCCGTGGACGCTAGGAGCGGGATGGACGGAGAGCAAAGAGCGAGCCTGCCGCTGGAAGACGCGGAAAGCAGGAGGTAACAAACAGCAAGGAAGGGATTCTGAGGACACAGAAAGCGCAGGTAAGTCCATTTGTATTTTTAAAGTTCTATGGGAATTTATCTTGGCAAAACAACAGCAAATATATTTAGACAGCTTTAATTCAGAACTTCTCAACTTAAAAAAATGCTGTCTCTAAGGAGCCTCTTAAACATGTTTTTCTTGCTTAATTGTCCCCTCTATGAAATTTTAATGCCATGTTAATTTCAATGATACTATGTGTGTATGTACTGTATGTATATCTTTGCTTTATACATGGAAAAAGTTAGTATAATATGCTTTTTAGTTTACTGCAGGCGGGGTTAAGAACAGTGACACAAAATTTTATATAAAAATTTTAGTTAAATTGAAAGTAAAAGCTAACTTGCCTTTATAAATGTATTTCCTGAGGTTGTAGTAAAATTGCCCAGATACGAATTCATGGTATCTGCCTTGCATGGTGTAGCACCCACATGACAAGTAACCTGACAATGACAGAATGTCAGAGTGTACTTACTGATTATTATATATCAAATTGCATGCAAACTGGAAAGTTCTACAAACAAATAACAGTAGTGTGCAATCAATTCCTTTAAAAAATTCAGAACTGTTATTTTTCCAGAAATAGTAAACAATTGAAAATAGCTTTCTGAACATTAACTTCTAATTTTTGTTTGATATAAGAAAACAGCTTCAACTTAACCATTTGATATTTGCTTGGCTATTATTGACTTCTGTCTTTTGGGTACTTGACATACTTAACAGTGACTGAACACATTTTGTAGAGTTACTCAGTATTATGGAGGCCACTTTCCATTCTCAAAGCTCTCGAAGCACAGATAATGTTGCCAAAGGGGCCTGTGGCAGCCCATAAGCACCCTGAGCTGCCTCTCTGCAGAAAGTGTTGAGGCTGAACAACAGCTGCAAGAAAATCCTCCAGTTATAGCCATCTATCTGCCATGGTTTTGATGCTGATCTTGCTTATGTGTTGTGTATCTTCTATCTCAATGCAAAGGCCATTCATGTGATATGCAGGAAAGCCCAACTAGAGAAATGAAGTACTGAAAAGTAAGATTTTTTCTAGATAGGAGTAAGAGAATAAGGATCACAAACCATTGCAATAGCTAAGTTTTTTTCACACTACTTCCCCAAGAATCAATACCACTGTCATAGAAAATTCATTTTAGCAGATTTAAGAACATTTTCCCTTTCTAGCTGAATTCTGTCTTCCAGTAAAGTTCACATAATTGATTGTAATTTCCCACACCAAAACCAACATATAACCTCTTTCCTAGGACAGGCCCGGGAAGCTTGTCCTTTGCTGGCGACTCAGTGTCCCCACTGCGTTAGGAATCCTTGAGGGGCATGAACTGCCTCTTTCACCAGGCTGTTCCCTTACCTGCATCCTCCATACTTGAATACAATAATCTGACACACAATAGAGACCGAATGTCTCCCCTAGCATCCAGGTAATGACAATCTGGGGTTATATGAAGGCTTGGGAGGCAGTGAATAATTTCTGGAAGCCTTCTGATGGGGAACTCCAGCTCCTGTGCCTTTCTTCACGTGTCCTGCTCAGACGTGGAATTCCTTCTCCACCTAGATCCTGTTTTCTGACACCTACGTGCAATCCGTATTCCATCATGTTGAGATATTTGATAATCCCGATTCCATCACCCAATGTGTGAATTCATTGATCATATTTGCTTTTCTAAAGATAGCTTTAGAAAAGGACAGAAACAACAACAACAAATCAACTTGAATAAAATGAAACAAAATATCCATTTCCTAGAATTAATATATGCTGAGTTTTTGCACATGAAATTTGGTGTATATTGAAGCTCTCTTCTAAAAGCAGGAATTCTAAAGGAGAGAAAGGAAGGAAGGAAGGAAGAAAGAAAGAAAGAAAGGATTCTGCTTTCCTTGTTGTCCATCCCAGAGAGGAACAATGGCTCCAAACAGGCCTGTGAAGAGTTATGCAACTCTCTCAAAATAAAACACACATGGCACCTGAGATTTAATTGCTGAATTGGTGTACAATGTAAATTGTAAACGTTACTGGAATAACAGAATGGTATAGGGGGACAACCTACTCGGTCCCCCCCCTTCTGTCCCTCTCTTGGACAGAAGCTTTCTTTCTCCCAGTAAATATGTTCTGCTCATGAAAAAGAATGTTATAAAAATGAAAAATATGGAGGCTGGGGAGATAGCTTGGTGGTCTAAGCACCTGCCTGGCAAGCACAAGGACCTAGGTTTAATCCCTGGTACCGCATGCCATGCCAGCCCTGCACCAAGCCAGCCACTAAAACCAGGCCTGGTGGCACACACCCGTAATTGCAACCTTGGGGAAACTGAGACAGGAGGATCACTAGGTGTCTGAGCTGCATAGCAAGATCCTGTACCAAATAAATAAATAATGATTAAAAATGCAAAATATGGTCTGTAGCAAGCTCCTGATACATGAAGCATTGATCATTTAGGCCACATGCTAACAATGTGACATCAAACTCTGACTCACTCAATGGCACAGTTTGAGGGAGATTTTACTACTGATCTTTGGGAATGAAGGCAAAAGGGCGTTTTTGACCTGAGTTATCTGGCCTTTGAGTCCAGTGCTTTTCTCAGTGAGAACAAAGCTAGGTTACGAGAGTGAATTCATACCGTTTGGAGGCTGGAGCAGTTAGAGAGCTGCTTTGTTATGTCTTAAGTTATGCTGAGATCTGTTTCTGACAGATGCATTCATGTAGGCCATCAATTGGCATGTGGAATTTTTATACACAAGCTGGTGCAAAAGTTTCAACATGTAATATTTATTAGGGCTCCTACTGGCATAGAGAACAGGTGGTGCACACATTGCGTGCAGAAGCGAGTTTTGCAGTTGGCCTCTCAGGTCTGACAGCTCACTCATGTGGGTCACTAAACTGTGACCCAGCCACCCCCCTCCCCAGGCATGAGAGGCTGAGTGCCGAACCCTCTTAACTCTCTTGCCCCGGGGTTCGCTATGAAAACCGCCTTTCCTTCCAATTTCTGGACTTTAGATTTCCCTTCCATTTTGTCATTTTTGGGGCCAAGATTGAACTTTCTTGAGTTTTTTGGTTTTTCACCTGGGCCAGCGAGAGGTCTAGAGACCAAGGTAGAGAAAACACAACTCTGACAGCTGTTCTCAACTCCCACCCCATACCCAGTGTGAGTCCCAGAAGCACCCACCCTCTTCCCCATTTCGCCCAAACTCAGCCTCTCAAGTCTCAGCTCCAGAAATAAAATGTTCAGGTCAGCAAGAGCTGTAGATAAATCTTCTGTCCTAAATAGTCCCAAAGAAAAACTGGTCTTGAGGGTGGAGACTGCTAAGAAGCTATAGTAGTAGTGGTGAGCAAGAAAGCGGGAAGCTGGGAGCCTGTGGGTGCAGCGAGGGACCTCCGGGGATGCATAAGCAGGTAGCCACCCCAGCCGTGCATCCTTGGAGCTTTGCCCATTTCCCTCTGCCCCCCCACCCCGCCTCTATCCAGGTTTTTACCCCAGTCTTAGCCTGGCCTTTCTTCCATTCTCTCTGAGTATGTCTAGGATAAAGAAATGTAAAGAGAGGGAATTCCCTTTGGGTTCCCATGGTGGGAGCTGAGGAGTAAAGGAAGGGAATAATGGAATTCCAGACATCAGCTTGTGGAGATGCTGTTGCATATGGAAGATAGCTGAAGCAGCATTAGCTGAACATCATTAAGTAGAAACCTGGGACTTCTGTGGTAAGCAACAGTGTGTGATGGGAGGTAAAGTGGGTTAGGAATTGGAAACCTAGATCTTAGGCATGGCTTTGTCACTAAGCATTTTGGATGAATGGTCTCACTTACGCACTTGCATGCTAGAAATACATTTACACTTCTTTCAAGCAAAAGTTATGATATCTTCCCACTGCACAAGGCTGTGGGGCTTATAAATAATATAACACTGGAAAATAATGCTCAGGAGGATATGAAGCTCTCTACAGTAGGAGAGGGTATTGCGCTATTGTCAGCATGTGAAACTATCTAAAAATAAATGCTTGTGTGGGTAGGAGAAATGGGAAATGATAGGATGAAGGGAAGACTCTTGTTTTAAATTCCCCAGGAATTTAGCTTTAAAAATATTAGAGTTATCTCGTTGGTGAGAGAGCTCAGTGGACTAAACACCTGTTTAGGCAGGTGCAGGAACTAGGGTTCGATCCCAGCAGCACTGACCCCAACACTGGGCATGCCCAACTCATCACCAAGACTGGGTATAGTGGCACACGCCTGTAATCCCAGTGCCGGGAAGGCTGAAACAGGAGGATCATTATGAGTCTGAGCTGCATAGTGAGACCCTGTACCGAAGAGTCCTTTCAGTGGTTAACTATATTATACTATGTAATATCAACTTGACAGGGCCACAGGATTCCCAGATATCCGATTCACCATTTTAGGTCCGTCTGGGGTGGGTGGGGGGTCTTAGCTTCTTTTTCCACATTGCTAAGGCAAAATACTTGACATTCAAAGTTAAAGGAGAAAAGGTTTATTTAGCACATAGTTCATAGAGGTTTTAGTTCATACTTGGCTTGCTCCAGGTAGGGCGGCACGACAGAGGAGAGAGAGTTCATGCCAGGCAGAAGACACCACACACATCGGAGCAGCAAGTACCACGCAGCCCTCCTCGCATCTCTTCCGTTTTATCCAGGCCACCTGCCCTTAGGCTTAGTAGCACTCCCTAACCCCAGCGTCACATCCTTGATCTCAGCAGCACACACCCTGGATGCAGTCACCTCTGAAAGCCTTATGGATGTCCAGATGAGGCTTTGGGGAGACATCTAGATAAAAGCCATATCTGGATGTGATTAGCCTTAAATTTGTGGGCTGAATACAATAGATTGCTACCCACGATGTTGGTGGGCATCGTTCAGCCCAGTGAGGGCCCAAATAGAAAAGAAGATCAAGGCAAGTTTGACACCCTTCAACTTCTTGACTATTTAGCTAAGAAAATCTTCACCTGTTTTTCACTCGTGCCACAGTTTGCATATGGTTGGCTTGTCACCTGCAAAACTCATGTTGCCATTTAGTCCTTATTGTGAGCTATTAACTTAACCAGGCTGTGGAGTTCAGAGGTGAGGCCTTTGAGAGAGGACTGGGATTAGATAAGGTCACCTAGGCGGAGCCCTCTGATTGAATGCTGGTATTTTGGTAAGAAGAGAAAGAGATATTAGTGGGCACACGCATATGTGCCCCCTGTCTCTTGCCATATGATGTCCTGTGCCATCTTAAGACTCTGCCAGCAAGGGAATTATCATCTGATACAGCCCTTCTGCCATCAGAGAGATGACTAACCAAAGCTAACTTATTTTCTTTACCATTTAATTCTGTGATATTTAACCAGTCTGTGGTATCTGTTTCCAGCAACATAAAATGGACTAACATAGAATGTTATTTATGCACTGGTCCTCCTGGTTCTTAGCACTTTGAGCTCAGATTGGAATTTATTTCCTGCATATGATTGTAAGCCTCCTGAGGGCAAGAATTGGGTCCAATTTGTTGTTGTATCTCCAGCATCTACCATGGGCCCAGGTTAACAGTCGGTATTAGGTGATGGTTATTGACCATTGGGACTAATAATCAATAGAAGGGCCAACCTAGATACATCTAGAACAATAAGGTGAAAAGTCAAATTTGACAAAAGTATCCTAAAATTAATTTGGAAGAGCAAGTGTTCAGTAGTAGTCTTAAAATATGAGAAATGTTTATCAAGAGGGATTGAACAAGCTCTCACAGGTTTTAAAACATAAAACAGCAGACATTAAACTATTACAGTAAATGGAAAGGTTGGAAAGATTGAGTATACACCAACCACAAAGATGGTACTTTCAGTCCGTGAGTTAGTAAGTCTCATTCAATAAGTGTTAGAAAAACCAACTACCCATTTGAGGGAGGAAGTTAACCTTAGAATTTTATCCGATACTTTACAATAGCATTAACTTTAGCTTAAATAAATGTAAAAAGTGATGCATAACTACACAAAATGGTCTGCACAAATATTTTATAAGGGCTTAGCATGGGGAAGGAACTTTTAAAGAATGACCCTGAAGTAATCCATCATTTTATCAACATAAAACCAAAAAGCCCTGCCTTGAAAAAATGAAGTCAAAGGACAAATTGGGACAAAGAACTTGCTTGTATATGGTTTAGGATTAATATCCTAGGTAAATAACACATTCTAACATATCAATAAGAATCAGCCCCAGCCAGGCATAGGGTCGCACACCTATAATCCCAGTACTCCAGCCCGAGGCTGGAGGACCATAAACTCAAAGCCAGCCTGGTTTAGCAACTTAAGAAGACTTTATCTTAAAATACAAAAATAAAAAAAGAAAGGTTTCAGGTGTACCTTGTGTGAAAGTCTTAGGTTCAATCTCCAGTGCTGAAAAAATAAATTCTCCCCAGAAGAAGGCAGTACAGGAAATAAATACACAATCTACAAAGAAAAACAATTCAAATACATATGCAATTCAAACTCAACATCAATGAAGTTTATATAAATTTTATGGTAAGGATTTTAAAAGAATGTAGTGCTAGGGCCAGGCAGATAGCTCAGTAGAATAAGCACCTCCCTGGTAAGCACAGGGTGCTGAGTTCAATCCCCAGTAACAGAGAGAGAGAGAGAGAGAGAGAGAGAGAGAGAAGAATGTAGTGCTCAAAATTGGTAAGAATATGTGAAGTGGATATAAAACCCATGTTGGCATTTAGTTCTTGCTATGAACCAATAATTTAACCAGGCTATGGAAGGTCAGGTAAGGGAGAGGGAGATCAAGTAGAAGTGGAGGATAGAATCCGAGAAAGGGGTAGATCGTAAGAGGTTGGAGGCTGCAAGGGTTGCTGACCCTTAAAGAGGTAGGGAGTGGTATGAGTCTTGACCATCTCAGCTGGAAATCTGATGGATGTTCCCGATGGGCTAGAGACCCAGACAGCAGGAAAGAAAGGGAGAAACAGGTCGGAGAGGGTGCTGGGAACACCTGTAATTTCTGATGCCAGCACAATGAAAGTGGGTTTCCTTCCATTCTGGGAAAACAGCAATAGATTATTTATCTGTCAGGCATCGTTCCACATCTCATGTGTAGTCCCTTTCTAGCAGGCCATACGCCTCACACTCTTTGAGGCTCTTACTAACTCTTAGCTGAAGAGTTCTTGGGTAGGGGTGGGCACAGGGAGATGTTGACTATTTTGTGGTTCTGCAAGCTGAGAGGAAAGCTCTGGCTTCCAGTAAAATGCTCATGTGTTCAGTCCTAAATGGCTCTCACCCAGCCCTCCAGCTGTGCCAGCTAATGCACTGAGGCTTGCATGAAAATCAGAGAGTATGCAACCCCATCTGGTAGGGAAGTGGAGAATAAAAGACAGGCAAACAGGAGCCAACAGGGCCTGCTAAGACACACTAATCACTCCAGTCTGGAAGCGCCATGTCTGGGCAGCTACCAAATGCTCAAGGCCATCAGAGCATGATGGCTACAGGGGATCACCTGTGGCCATCATGCTAAGCACATGAAAACCCAAGGGTAAGCCAGGAGACCAGGGCCCGGAGTGCACTCACAGGTGGAGGTTTGCATTCTCCTGCTAACACTGTGATGTGTGGCATTGTCAAGTGGCTCCTGAGACTGCTGCCACTGCAATCTCCTTTTTCAGAAGTAGTATGAAGGAAGATGGCTCAGTGGACGAAAGCACAACTTTAGTGTTTTGGTGATGCTGGGACTGTGGCTCGACCTCAGTACCACATGCCATGCCAGACATGCCCTGTGGTCGGGCTGAGCCAGCCAGAGTCCAGGTGTAGTGGCACATGCCTGTAATCCCAGCACTGGGGAGGCTGAAAGCAGGAAGATCACCGTGAGTCCAAGCTGTATAGTATGA